>JANHGL010019778.1:0-13583 GCA_024611195.1 Ceyx melanurus
ATATAAAACTTTCTGAGGAGGTGCTGAATTTCATCTGAAACCCCAGTAATAAAGCTCTCCTTGTTTCTCACACTGAGCTGAGCTGATTTGCAGAACCTGCACGGAGGACTGACCAGGGCAATGATGCACACTAAAGAAGAAGCCACCATCAGTGGAGCAGTCTGAGGGCAGGGAGCCTGGCAAGGTGCTCCGTGCATGCCCATCCACCCCGCTGCTGCTGGATGAGTTGAGGACACTCCGTTTTTTCCACGTGGGTGTCTCTGCTTTGCCAAAGGGAGAGGAGAAGGGTTCTTCCCTCCTGAGGAGGGACCTTGCAGGCACGGTGAAGTGGAAGCATCTGCTCTCCCCACGGCCACGCACAGAGGGGATGTGCAAAGTTAGCTCAGCTTTCCCGCCGGGTCCTCGGCGCAGTTGCAGGTGCCGAAGCGAGTGAGCAGAGAAAATAATCTGAAGGAGAGAAGCAGATGGGTGAGTGACGAGCTGCCAGCAGAACAAAACTGCCAGAGTGCTTTGTCTGGTTTGCTGGAGCAGCTGATAAGCACTGCAGGCATGGGGGCACAGACCCCTCCGTGAGCAGGAGAGGGTGGGATGTGTCTCCACGCTCTGCCACAGCAGCAGGGTGCCGAGTCTTGGCAGCAAAGTGACTGCGGTGAACACCCATTGGCTCCTGGTTTGGAATCTGGGGGATTCGGGAGCGTTTCTGAGAGTCTAAAGGGAAGAAAAAAAAGAGATGAAAGAAGAAAGAAGGTGAATGTAAGGACTTGGGTGTTTCTATAGCAGCAGCAACGCCCTGTGATCAGTGCTGGGAGCAGGTGGGCCCGCATCCCTGTCACTCATCCCAGCGTGGTGACAGTGCTGTCAGCAGGCAGATAACAACCAGCTCTCCTAGGCTGATGTCCCGCCACGCACGCCTGGGCTGAGTCCCTCCCCAGCAGGCTGCTGACGCCGGGGGAGGAGGAAGGTGTCTGCCCGGGGAGCCTGTGTGTGCCAGGGAGGAGGCAGAGCCGGCAGGGCTCCCAGGGCACCATCCCTCTGGCATTTCCCACCTGAAGGACTTTGCTGGTGCAAGCGGCAGGTTCTCCAGAGAGCCAAGTCCCAGGAGACACTGTTGGGAGTGAAGGTCCTGGGGAAGGGGAGGCAGAGGGGCTGTGCTCCCCACCAGAGCTGATCTGTGCAGGGTGAGCAGCACGGAGGGGGCATCGGGGGGGCAAAGCAGTGAGCACAGACCCTCCTGCACCCACTGCTCCCAGCAGAGTGTCCTGAGGACAGGAACTGTGAGAGCTGGTGCAGAGTCAAGAGAGCAGCTGAGAAAACACATTAATGCACCATAAAGAATGCCTCTGCTTCCCAGTGATCTTTTTTTATTACTATTATTTATTCATTTATACGCGGCTGCCTTGCTTTTTTGCTTTTCTTCTCCTCTCGATTTTGCTTTAATTTTTCCTTTCCCCTTCTCCCAGGCCTTTCAGTGCCTCACACCAGCCTCTCCAGCCCTGGAGACTGCATCTCAACCCCTCTGATCTGCAGGCAGAAAGCACAGGGCTGGCTGGGAGGCGGTGCAGGGGGGACAGCATCAGCATGCCCGCCACACGCCAGCCCAGCCAGCACCACCGCCCGCTCCTCCAGCCCACAAATATTTAGATTCTCAAAAGGCTGGGATAGAAACACCAAGAAAAATAAATATTTTAGAAACAGGGTAACCGAAAACCTAAACAGGAACCCAGCTCTTCTCCCTGCCCGGTGCATGCTGCTGGAGTGGTCAGAGTGTCTCCCACTGACACCAGCCCTCCCTACCCAGCAATGCCAGGCGGCTGTGCCATGGCACCGGGCACCTCAGAGACAGCTTGGGGAACGAAACTCACTTATCTCGGGGTGCTGGGCACGGGCTGGCAATGACACACTGCTCCCCACTATGCTGCTCCCCACCATACTGCTCCCCACCACGCTGCCTTGGCAGGGCTCAGGATATCAACAGCCTTTCTCCTTAGCACCCCAGGAAAGCAGCTGGGGAGCCTGGACCTGGCCCAGAGCACGGTGGGTGAAATAATTTGTGAGTGAGTTGGGCACTGGGACCATCTCTGCACCTTGCTTTAAAAGCTCAGGGACTCTGCAGACCCCTCTGCTCCCCACGCTGGCACAGGGGCACTTGCTGGTGACCAGCTCTTCTCTTCCAGCACAAGAAAGGGGGTTCCTCCAGGGCTCAACAGCCAACATCCCATTTCTGATGCTGCATGACCACCACCAGACACAGTCACCCCCTGAGCTCTTGGGGCTGGCAGTTTTTCCAGCTCCTATTTGTGGTGTCTGCTGACCAAAGGAGACCTTGTCTTGTTGACTTGTTATTGATGTGTCCCTCAGGAGAGGGCTGGGAGCCTCCCGGAGACGCACATCCCGTTCTGTGAGAGAAGCAGGAGGGGAGATGGCCCCAAACCACAGAGGACTCAAACGCTGCAGCACGTGGTGCTGTGCTGACTGGCTCAGCTCACCAGGCGACCACCATGGCACAGCTCTCCCCAGTCACAGCCTTTGCAGAGCACTGGAGGGGTGAAGGAGCACGAGGTGCTCTGAGTCCTTGAAACAGGATGGGACCGACGCTCAGCATCCTCCCCCTGCCCCCTCGCAGGCTCCCACCCGTGCCCCAGGCGTCTGGGCTCACGCCCCCCGTGTGCCACCCGCTCCCTCCGGGGCAGAGGTGCCCGAGTGCTGCTTGTCTTGAGAGTTGGGTTTTTGTGGTGGTGGTTATTTTTAATCCACACATTGTTCTGGATGTGCGTCACAGGCAGCAGGTCGGGGGAACGTGCCTGGCTCTCCCAGCAGAGCGTGTCAAGGTTGGAAATGCCCCCCTGGGAGAGCCTCCAGCGTGGCTCTGCAGCCCTGTGCCAGCGTCCACGGGGTCGGCGGGGTGGTGGGATGAGCTGCCAGCTCTCCTGCTGCAGCTTCCAGCAGTTCTTATTCACGCTGCACTTTCCCAAGGCCAAGGCCATGGTGTAAGGCTGTGGCCAGAGGACTATGTCCTGTGCTGCTGCTCCGTGCTGGGATCCAGCTACCCCAGGGGACAGGAGCTCAACCTACCCTGGGCACAAGGGATCCCCCGGCGACCCATCCTCCTTTCCAGAGCTGCCAAAGAGCCAGGCAAAGGCAGGTTTGCCCCTGGAAGCCCAGAGGCCCCAGTCCCAGGATCCAGGAGCATCCCAAGTGCATCCATCCCGGCCAGGTAACATCCAGCACTCCGCAGCCCAGATGGAACCAGGAGGGCGATACCCTCGGTGCAGACACGAGGCTGGGACTCTGACGTGGCCACCTCCTTGTGACTCCAGCCGTGCCCACCTCCTCCCTTCCCCTCCTTTCCCTGCTCCCAAGGGGCTGCTCTGGCCTCATCCCCACCTGCACAGAGACCCTTCCCGCCCGCCCTGCCCGGCGCTCTCGGTAACCTTTCCACGGCGGTCGCATGCCTGGAGGAACTAGAAGAGCAAAAAAACCCTGCCAGGATCTCACTGAAAGCAACCAACTGTTCCCCTCGCATGTAAATGCTGCTGCTCTTTTGATTCTAAATGGCTTTAACGCTGAGTTCATCTGCTAATTCCCCTCCTGCCCCTCGTGTATTGTATATTAGGAGAAATGTTGTTCTGTATCATGAGCAGTTTATTTTATCGAGTTTAAGAGAAAATCCCATACTGAGATGCTGCAGATAAATATTCATTGTCACATCTGTTTTGGTTTAAGATTGTTGCCTAAAATGTTAAAAATACAAACATATTTGGCGGGGGAGAGGCTGGGGTGGGAGGGTTGGTGTGGGCTGCTGAAGTCTGGCCCTCCAGCGCAGCTCTCTATCGCAGCAAGGAGAGGAATCACAGCGAGGGCAAACCTCGCCCTGGGGAGAGGAAAAGGGCACAGCAGCCCCGACGGGCCCGGAGCTGTCACGAGCAGACCCCTCCTTGCTCGGGGCTGGGGCACCGCCTCGATTTGCTGATGGTACAGGAGGTTTCCCATGCTCTCCTGCTCACAGCATCCCCGAGGAGCTCCCAGCTCCTCAGCAGCCAGCAGCGGGGCTGGGATGTTCTCCTGGTCTCTGCTGCTGTCAGGGATGCCACACCACGGGCTGGCAGCTCCCGTGTGAGCTGCGGGGCCCTGGCAGCCCTGCAGGGAGGTGGGCGGTGGCTGTGGTGGGAGTTTGGACCACGGCCACTGGTTTGCAGCCCAGCTCTGCCCAGCAGTGGCACGGCGGCCTGTGTGGAAGCAGTGCCAGCCGCTGCTGATGGGTGTCCATGTGATAAACGGGCACCCCCGGAGCGACTGGCACCAGTTAAGGCCGCTGGTAGCAGTTCTCAGCGGGGGCACCAAGAGCTGAACTGGGTCCCTGTGCCTCTGGGAAGGGTCTGTCCAGGCCAGACGTGGGCACAGCGAGGGGGCCACGTGGGGCTGAGTTTGGCACCGTCTGCGTCATTATTGCTCTGGAGAGAAACACGGCCCTTCCCTCCCCGTGTCCGCCAGTCCATTGCCTCTGCTCAGCTCTAAAATTTTATTTTACATTTAAATAAAATAAAATAAACTCGCTTGACCTTATTTTCTTCTTTTTTTTTTTTTTTTCCTTGTAAAGCTTTTGCAGCTCCACCAAATGCAGCCAGTGAATATGGGAAGGCATAATAATAAGGATAATGCTTTCCACTTACTGAGCACTTTATATTCTCCAAGCACTGTACAAACATTAACTAATTAAACAGAGCGAAGCAGCAGCCCTGTGCTCTGTCCTGGTGCTGGGAAATGGAAACAAGGAAACTCTGAACCAATATGTCAATAACATCAAAGTCCCATTGTCCTGGCCTTGGCTTGGTTGCAAAGGAATCCGAAATTGTCTCAGAGTTTCCAACGTGGCTTCAGGCTCTTCACACTTGGGAAACAAGTGTGAAAAAAAAGAAAAAAATCCCCCAAACCCCAACGTTTCGGAGTCAGAAGACAAACCCTGATCAAAGTTGGCAGAAGTGGCCAAGGAGACCCTGGGACTGCAGCCTCCCCCTTTGATGCCGCCTCATGTGGGAGCCATCCCGGCGGCTCTCGCACACAAGCCCCAGAGCCCTTTCCGAGGGCTGGCATCTTCCTCGGGGCCCTCTCATGAGCATCTGGGGGATGTTTCCTATTAAGGATTCACACTCTGGTTGAGTTACATTCCTAATTGTGGAGACTTTTAACGGCCCTAATAGGAAACACACCCGCAGCGGAGTCCCTGTGAGTCACTCTCCCACCGGAGCGGTCCCCGGGCCGGCTGCCACATGGCAGGGAGAGCACCCCGGGGGTGACGCGGGACCCACCGTGCCTCGGTGGGGAGGTGCCTTCCAAGAGACCCTCTGCTTTGGCCATCCTGCTCCTCCGCGAGCATCTGCATCTCTGGAGGGGGCAGGAGGGGCGTGGGTCAGAGGCTGGCACTCGGTGCCTGGCGCAGAGTTGCTCTCTCTGGCCATAAACAGGGCCAGGGGGCTCTGCCCAGCCCAGCCTGTGCCCAGAGCGAGGGTGCCACCTCCCGCAGCAGCTCGGGGGTCCAGGCTCTCACCCCCCAGGGCAGCTGCCCTTTGTTTATCCATCCGGGTGACCTCGGGGCGACTCCTGCCTGTGCCAGCGAGCAGGTGCCCCGCTCATCACCACCACCACACCCGGGCTGTGCCAGCCTTTCCCCTTCACATTTACGCTCGTGTCAAGTGAATTCTCCATCATAAACACAAATGCCCCCGTTGGAATTACTCCCCAGGCAGCCCGGGCTGAGCTGCCTCCCTTTCCCCCTTCCCAGCGCTCCCTCTGCGCTACCCAGGCACCGAAAGGAAAGCACCAGACCGTGGATTTTTAGGACAAATGCCTCAATTCCAGGGATGTGTCGGCGGAATCTCAGTGCATTTTTCAGCATCTGCTTGACAGCAATACCTGGTGATGTCAGACGAGCCTCTAGGGCCCTCAGCTCTCATTACCAGCCTGTCTAATTAAGGAGAGATGCTCTCGCTGACTGCTTTTGGTGAGCGACGGCGGGGATGCAACAAATGCCAATCTCCAGCACAAAGCAGAGAGCACCGAGGCCCGTGCTCTGAGCATCTGGCTCTTCAAAGCAGAGGCAGTGGGCAGCCCTGGCCCACACCGACGGCCCCGTGCCAGGCACAGAGGTGCCACGGTCACCATCAGGAGGCCCACGGGCAGGAGGAGCATCTCCGAGCCCCCCGAAGGGTACAGGTGCTCCCCAAAGGGAGCCTGGAGCCTTATCTTATCTGAGCAGACTCACTCCAGTTGCTAATAATTAGCGAGGAGCTGGATGATAATGAAGGCAAAATGAGCCACCCCTCCCACCCCGGATGGAGGTTTGGGTTGTGAAAACAAGGTCCTTCAGGTTCCAGTTGCCAGGGCTCTCAGCCCCCCAGCCCTGCTCTCTGCTGGCACTTTCACCAGGGCTCCTCCACAGCCCCTGGCCCGGGCACAGCCTTTCCCAGGGCACTTTCTCTCAGGTCGGGGATGCTGGTTTGGGATTGCAGCATGGGGGTGTTGGGGAGAGGAGGGAAGAGGGAGCTCTTGTTTTGATTCTTCTACAGTGGGAATGTTTTTCCTCCTGTTATTCATCAAATTCTGCTGGAATTTAATACTCACCAGCTCTAAATAGCCTATTGCACTAACAGTGATTGATGGTTTCCAATGAGTCCATAAATGCTGCCCCTCCTCATCCCTGCACTTTCTCTCCCTTCTCTCCCTATCACTCCATCTCTCCTCTCCTCCCTTGCTCTCTCCCCCTCTCCCAGGCCGGAGGAAAGCTGATCGTGCCGGTTTTATGTGGATTGATTTGTTTTCTGTTTTGGCTGTGCTCTGGGATAGGAAGACATCAGGGGTTTTTGAAAGAGCAGTGAAATGCCATGGCCAACGAAGCCTGACTGGAAATTCCTCAGGTTATTATCTCTCAGATTAAGGAAATCTTGGTGAAACTCTGTACAGAAGACTTCAGGAGAAGAAAATGGAAAAGCTCAGCAGTTGTCCCAGCTTCCCAGTTGTCCCAGCAGAGAGATGCCTGTTTGGACTGGGCATCTCTGCCCACCCAGAGCAGAGTGGGCAAGCAGACAGGGGCTCACAGCCAGGGAAAGGATCTGAGCTTCACGCAGGGTGGGAGCAGGCCATCAGCAGTGGCCAGGGAGCTGTCTGCTGGCAGCAGTTGTTCAGCTCTCGCCTGGATGAGCAACTTCACCTTCCAAGGCCCAGATCCCCCGGCACGGTGACTTTGTGGGTCAGCAGTGGCTGGTCCCAGGGAAACAACAAAGCCTGGGACTGAGCCCAGTAAGGTGAAACCCGGGGAGAATTCACCCTGTGGCCTCTCTGCGCTCCAGAGGTGGGGGAAAAAAGCCTCCAGCAAAGTGCTCTGGCAGGGAGGGCACCGCAGGCTGCACAGAAGCAGCTGGTGCTGGTGGTTCTGCAGACCAGACACCTGCCTGTGCCCGCCCAGCAACCCCCGAATCCCATCTGACCCCTCCCCAGAGCCCCCACTGCCCTTGGGACAGCAGGATGGACGGAGCTGCTGCCCTTTGCTCTGCACTCCTGGGGGCTCTGGCTGTTTGCTGGAGCTTCCCAGCAGACAGGATGAATTCTCCCTCCTGGGCAGAGTGTGCTCCTTCCTGGGGGGGGCTGCCCTTCCCTGGGCAAGTCGGGGGACCTCGGAGGAGCCCTCGCTATCCTGTTCAAATTAAGCTACCTGAGATAAAATCTGGGGAGCTCTTAGAGGGAAACAACTTAAAGAGATGTAAAATGGTAACTTGATTTACTCATTTGTTCCTGAACGTTTGATTCCTCCCTGAACTGCCACCCAGCCAGCTGGGTTATGTGTCAAAGGGAAAAAAAAAATCCAATACAGGCAGATCCCTTATCAGATTCACTGCATTAAAAGGATTTGGGGAATGCTAATGCAGGCGCAGGGAGTGGGAGACAGGGCTGGCCGGCTACGGGTGGCCGAGCACAGCGAGCACCTTGGCTCCCCCTGCTCCCTCGGGGGCTCCGCGGGGCCCCGCTCCTGCTTTCCCCCGGGGTGCAGCAGCAGGGATGCAGGGCTCTCCTCCAGAGGGAATCGCTGGGTGGGGGTGATCTCCACCTCACACCGTGTCAGGGTGATCTCCACCTCACACCATGGCAGGGTGATCTCCACCTCACACAGTGGCAGGGTGATCTCCACTCAGGGTGATCTCCACCTCACACGATGTCAGGGCTTGGAAGGGCCCTCAGAAGATCATCCAGTGCACCCCCTGTGACTGAGCCCATGTCACGTCACTTCTAGAGCATGGCACAGCGAAGCCACGCGGTGGGATGGGTCTCCCGTGGGTCCCCATGAGACAGGGCAGGAACGCTGTCCCAGGGGGATCCAGAAGACCCATCCCATGAGAGGAGTCTCAGCACCATCCCCCAGACAGCCCTGACCCCGTGCGGGCAGAGCCAGACCCCACACGTGCCCCGTGGGCACTCTGGGGCCACCCTTGCCAAAGGCATGGAGCCCGGGGACAGGAGAGCTCTGTTGGGATGGCTCTGCTGCTGAACCCGGGCTGGGCTGCGGGGACAGACGTCTTTGTGTGTCCAAATGATGAAGGGCAGATTATCCAGGCCCTGCTGTATGATACTGTGAGTATATTTAGCTGCTCAATGTGATATAGATTAAGAGCAGCGGGAAGCCTGGCAGCTCCACTTCAGAGGGCTGGGAGGAACGTTTGCATTCAGCTGAGTTGACAGTGGCTTTGCACGCACCTGTTTGACGGCTGCCTTGGCCCTGCCACCAGCCCCGGGCTGCGTCCCTCCTTCCCCGGGGCTGCTCCCACCTCTGGCCTTGGGGAGGATCCTTCCAGTCCCAGCTGCTGCAAAGCAGCTCCTGCACCAGCCAGACTCAAGCCCTGGGGAGTTTAAGGGCTCTCTGGGGCAAAGAACCCTCTTGAGGGTTGTTCATCGTCCTTCCCTGTGTCAACCATGGTCCTTCCAGCTGGTCCCTGGGGTGGGACAGCCCCCATCCAGCCCCGCTGGAGCCAGCCTGGGGCTGAATTCACATTTCAGGGCATGTTCCCCTCTCACTGCCCCCTGCTCAGCTCCATTCCCCTCCTGTGATGCTCAGAGCAAAGTCTCTTTTCCCAGCACAGCTCCCCTGCCCACCACGTGTGACGGCATCAGACCCGGGTGTCCCTCCAGGTGCACGTGGCCTGTTTATAACTCCTATCCAATATGAGTGGCCCTGTTCTCCCCCTTGCTCCCGTGCCCTGCTCACACACCTTCAGGGAGATGCTCGTGGGTGCAGTCAGCAGCACCCAGTTTGTGCTTTACCCTTACTGGGAGAAAAACCCATTTCTCCTACATTTGCAGCTTTCCAAGAAGTGCTCTCTGCAGAGGCCCCAAAAGCAGAGACCACCAGAGCGTTCCCCTGCTGCCCCACCGGAGCTCTTCCCAGCACCGTGCTGGATAATCCTTTATTGCTTAGGCTGGAAATTCCTGAGAGCTGGAGAACTCTGATTATTTGCAGGCACGCGGCCATCCTAGGGACTGTGAGTTTAATGAGCAGCCCAGTGCAGAGGCATGTAGCTTTAGCAGCCTTCGGCAGCCCATCTTTCCACGGGGTAACAGGAAACTTTGGAGCCACTGACAAAAACCAAGCTTGCACTCAGCAAAACGAGGAGCAAAATCAAATACTCTGCCCCTCCCACCGCCCCAGACCTGTCTCAAGTCAACCAAAATGTTTTGTTCAATAGTAAAACAAACAGGCTGTTTCCTTTCCCAAGAGTTCTTCTCTTTTTTTTCAAGCTTCTTAAGTGGGTTTGAATTAAACATAGGCAACATTTTATCTGAAAACATCATTTCAGGGCAAAACAGAAAAATCCAGAAAGCCTCCCTGCAAAAACCCTGATAGCAAAGTGCTTCAACCTCACCGATTCCATCTGTTTGGGGGTTTTTTTTCCTTATTTTTGGGGGGCACAGTGTCACAGGCATTTAATGCATTGTCCTGGCTGAGCTGCAGCTGCATTTCTGTCAAATGATCCTCACGCTGGGCACCGTGGCCACTGCCATCCAGGGCTGTGCCCGCCGAGTGCTGTGGAGCCCACGGGCGCTGCCCGCGCCGAGCGCTCAGAAAAGCAAGAATTTCTGGTTTCCATAAAGGAATATGGAGAATATTATCCAGTGAGATTTGAAACTGAGGTGGGAAAGTTGCCAGCGTGCAGCGTTTTCAAAGAAACTCCTGTATCTCATATTGCTGAAAACTGGGAAGTCCCGTGGGCTTAGGGAAGGGGAGCTGGGAGGGGAGGGGGTGTCCCCGTAATGGACGTGGGGATGGGGGGCAAAGCAGGGGGGAAACCTTCTGAAGGGTTTCTTTTATATTAGAATAAGTCATAATTAATGCTATCAAGTGGCAGAAAGGCAGCTCTGGGTAACGTGAGCAGAGCCTTATCTCTGCCCCTGCCCCGTGGCCCGGCTGCGGCTCTGCCCGGGAATAAGCAGCATACGCTAAAAATAAGTGTCAGGAGCAGGGTGGTGTTGGGGGATTTGGGTTCTCCTGCCCACTCCTCCCACCGCTGAGGAGCCCAACTCTGATCCTGCTGAGCCTGGTACTGAGCCATCCCAGCTCTGGGACTCAAGGACAAGTCCCCACAGATCCATTCTCAGCCAGTTTGGCTGAAGGAAGAAGCCCCCCATGGCAGGGAGTGGGGCTGAGGTGCCAGGGTGGGCACCCCTGAGGTCCCTGGAGCCTTTTGGCTGCCCCAGCACATGGTGCCAGCGGTGCTGCAAAGGCTCCAGGGCTTTTTTCTGTGTGGTTAGTGCCTCCCAGGCTGGAGGTGCTGGGCTGGCCGTGTCTGGAGGTGTGAGCCCAGGGTGCTGCTGAGGTGATCTGTTGATGAGAGGTTTCCCTGACAGGTAGAGTCACCTGGGCGGCCCATCCCCTGGGCACTGTGGGAACAGGCACCATAAAGCTGTGGTTTGGGATTAAAAAACCAACCAAACAAAACACAACTTAAAAATAAAGTACTTGAAACTGATGGATCAAAAAATATTCATCAAAATGCCTGGGCAATGAAAAAGCCTCTGTGATCTCAATTACCTGCTTCCATCAGGAGCCCTGCATAGCTGAAATTGTTTCGTTTGTGAACAGCAATGATAAAAAAAACAAAACACTTAAGGTTTTATTTCCCTGCGTTGGGCTCCCTTGGGCAGAAAGCCGGGTGAGAGATTCCAGGGGTGCACTCAGAAAAGCCAAACCCCAGCAAAACGAGCAAAAGCCCCAAAACTTGTTTGTTTTCAGTTATTTATTTGTTTTGCTGGAGAAGACACATGAAATTCACTCCCCAAAAAACCACAAGCTGATGCAGAAGAGTTTGGCTGTTGGGCAAGAGAAAGGACAGGTAGAGGCAGGGCAGGGAGGGCAAGGAGCATGGCATGGGGAGGGCTGGAGAGGAGGAACAGGCACAATCTGGGGCACAGGAGGTTCCATCTGAGCAGGAGGAGCAAGTCCTTTGTTGTGAGGGTGTCAGAGCCTGGCCCAGGCTGCCCAGAGAGGTTGTGGAGTCTCCTTCTCTGGAGAGATCCCAACCCCCTGGACGCTGCCCTGCTGGGCCCTGCTTTGGGTGCCCTGCTGGGGCAGAGGGTGGCACCAGAGCATCTCCGGAGTCCCTGCCAAGCCCTTCTAGCCCGTGACGGAGAATGACCATCTGGATGTCCTGGCAGATGTTCTGACCTGCAGGGCCTGTCTGCAGTCACCTCAGCGTGGCTGCTGTCACCCTTGCTGGGAAACTTCCACTCTGTGTGGACCAGCAATCCATCTCACGGCTTTTTTGGCTCCTGCCTGTCAGCTGGGTGCTGAGAGGACTCCACACGAAACCAGGAAAGAAAAATCAGTTTATAGCGGGGAACACACCACGGGGAAGGTCTGGAGATGGCAACCTCTGCACGCTGGGGTGGTGGAGGCAGAAAAGCAAGGGAGAAGCATCACGCCATCGACCTTCAACTCATTTAAAGGGTGTCAGCGAGCAAAAGGGAGGAGAATGATTTAGAAAGGCAGAGGAATGTGCAATTAGGAAGATGGAATTGAAGAAAGGAAAACAGGTGATAAATTTCAGGGGAATAATTCAAGGGAGAAGCAGAGGAGCGAGGAGCTCATCTCTGGGCAGGGATGAGAACATCTCTCCACGGCACGGAGAGATAATTCCAAGCTGCAAGCAGCGTGCAGTGAAGGGGCAGCCCTGCAGTGGTTCTCCTGGTGCCAGGCGAGATGCTGACCACACACTCTGTCAGCCAGGGCTGGCTGGGGCACAGCACACCAGTTCCATTTTGGGTAGTCTGGTACTTTTAGCTGGGAGTGGGCATCTTTACAAGAACCCGGGCTGGATCGCTTCCCGACAGCAGCGTGGGGAGAACGGGGAGGCAACAGGAATTCTCGGGGTCTCTGCAGCTCCGGGTGAGGTTTGGCAGGATTAGGATGAGCCCAGGGAAGTTTGGACCCCTTGATCCTGACGCTCCCCACGGCTGCTGCGGCGTAAACGGGAGTGACTCCACCCCACACGCTGGGCTCACTGTACTATCAAGCTGGGGCAAGTAATGTCAGATTGAGGTAGAAAATAAGAGACAGAAAAGGCTGATTAGGGCACTTATTTCATCCTCTTACCAATTAGACAGGAAATTGTTTAACTGCTTTATTTATTTATTTAGGAATGTACCTCAGCAGGAAAAATTCCCCACGGCAAGCTCTGTATTTTTGCAGAGGGAAGGGTGGAAGTCCAACTCCTCGTTCATTAAACACATACCTCAGAAAAGAGTCTTGTAGAGGAAAGGCTGGGAAATAAACCTCTCCTTACAAGCCTTCCAGGGTGTGTGGGCTCCTCGGCTGCAGGAGGGAAAGGGGGGGTGCTGAGGGTCCTGGCTAGCATCGCTTTGCTGGGGGACACCTATCACAGGACTTCAATTACAGCTGCAGGGACCCTCGGGACCCTCTTGGGCTTGGGGCTGTGGATGCTGAGAAGCAGCAGTCAGGTCCAACAAGGCAGCCTCAGCCCCCCTGTCCCCCCTCATCCCCCCCAGCTCTCCCCTTTCTGGGAAACACTCTGGCCGATGAGGAGCTTGCAATCCAGCTCTCCAGAGGGAGGGAACGTCGTCACGTTGGGCAGCACTTCAGCTGAGAAGATTGATGGGGTCCCTAATCGAAGGGCTCTGGAGAGAGCCCGGGAATGGTCCAGGACCTGCCCCAGGTCCTGCAGGCTGGAGATGCAGGACCAGCCAGGGGCTCGTACCCCACGAGCAGCCGGGGAGAGCAGAGCCAGTGTCTCCTTTCTGCCTTGTAGTCATCAACAGTTCACTCTCTCTTCAAAATGATGATGAAAACCAATTTCCAAACCTCAGAGTTGTTGTTTTTTGCTGGGTTTTTTTTTTCCTCTAAATGGAATTCTTGCTTCCCAGCCAGCCCTGGCTGGGAGCTCGTGAAGTAGAAGGATAGGCATGTCACAGGAGGCTCCCCCTCGGTGGAGGCTGTGGTGGAAAGAGCTGGGAATGCACCTCGGAAACCACAGAAGAGAAAGCCCGTGGCTGGGGTTGCAGCACCCAGAGATGGGAGAGAAGGGACA
>JANHGL010019780.1:0-30110 GCA_024611195.1 Ceyx melanurus
CAGTTAGTTAGAAACTTAAGCTGAAAAGTAAAATCACTGAACAGAATTTACTTGGTTTTCACCCAAACCAGGACACTCTTACCTAAGTAAAGTTTGAATCAATATGATTGATTCATGTATGGTGGATTAATGTGGCTGTACTAATAGGAGGGCTTTTGAGCTTCACTACACTCCTGTTAACTGGATCCATATTGGTACAAGGCATATAAGATATTCTGTCAGATACTGAAATACGGAGCTCTATGTCTTACATCTCTCCAAATCAGCCTAATAATTTATTTTTTTCTTCTCCTTGAATAAAAAGTCTCAGCAAAATTCTTTACAGAACTAACATTTCTGGAAGCTTTTAAGGAATGCATGCATTTTTGATGACATCACTAAAGACATTAAAGATGAGTCTGAGAGTTTCTGGAAAGTTTTAAACCATATGGTGCTCTAATCAGCTGAGAAGATAGAGTTGCTGGATGGTTCTGTTGATTTTTCATGTCGCTTGAGTGTGACAGAGTTTTATACTGTGTCCAGAGCCCAAACCTGATTTGTTCTGGATCTAAAAGTCAGATGTTAGGTGATAGAGAAGATTAAGTCTGAGTATACTCTTTGATGTGCCATGGTTTTGTCCCAGCTTTGGTTGGGAAGCCAGGATGGCTTGAGGCATAAAACACACAATTTACTGGGTAAGAACAACTACTTTAGCATAGCCAAATCATTCAAACAGCATGTTCTGTAAACAAATTAATCAACTACTGGCCAGATTTTCCACAAATTCATGTGGTTACATTAGGGTCAGCTGGGGCCCAATTACATTGTGTTAGCTTCCCAGGGTCATCTAATCTCGGCAATTTTAATCATTCCAATAAAATTGGGTTTGATTTCTGGTGTGTAGAGAACAGCTGTGATTCCAGGTCTTTGGCTTTGTCTAATTCCAAGGAGCAGTGTACAAACAAACTAATCATCTGAGATCTGAGCAATGAGTATGGGCAAGTGTGAGTTATGTGCATCAGTAACTTGTGCAAGGGAACTAATTAGGAACAGATGCTTAAACTTTCCTAATGTTTATATGAGAACAAATTGCCCACTGGCAGAAAAAGCCATCTGTAAAAATGGCATTCCAACCTTATAATTTGAAATGTTTTCATTATATTCCTAATTTGTGTGTACAAAATAAATTGTAACTATACATATTCAATCAGCAATGCCTAAGTTATGTAACACTTAAGGTCTGGACTGTATCACCCAGAAGAATAGATGTCCATGAGCCACTGTTTAGAAGAAAAAGGAATATTTTTCCTCAAGAAATAGCATGCATGGAGGTTTTTACAAAATCAGTATGAGTAAGAAATACTAGTCTTCTCTGATTCCCTAGAAAAATAATAAGAATTTACCGGTAAATAAATTCTTCCCTCTTTTTTTTTTTTTTTTTTTTCAGTTCCTCTAGACAACAAAAAATAAATTATTCGTTAAAACATTGGTGTCATGCGAAGGACTAATGTTCTCAAGGTATGAAAACACATTCCCTCCCCCTTGCAGAATCCAGTCTCTTAAAAATAATGAATACTGAAGTGTTTAGGGATCCCTTCGTATAAATTGTGTATGTCCCACACAGCGAAAGACCTGTCCATTCCCACAGATGTCAGCTGGGACATAAAAGCTTATTTTGGCTGTGCTTGCTGAGTCCTCCTGCCGCGGGCTAGACCGCTTCCCTCCACCACCTGTGTGCAACACTGATTGATTCAAAACCAAACCACAGACCGTAGGCTGGAGAAGCAATTATTTGTTTCTCAAAGTCAGTCTGCTGTAGCTTAAAACTGACTTTATAGAAGGTTTAGGAGCATTATGATAGCTTTGGGGTAGTTGTTGGGATAGTTATTCTTCTGGGGAAATCTTGACCCTTCCAGCTGGGCAGCTCGATTGCCCACTCTTTCCTGCCAAAAGCTAAAAAGAAACAGTTGCCTTTAGCTTATCAATATTACTGCAACACGGCTGGACCTGCAACAGAGTCACCGAGTCTGATTTCTTGTACGGCACAGGTCACTTCATTTTCCAAAGTTACTCCTGGACAAAGTTGAGGAGTAGTGCAGGTGAAAAGTCTCTTCCAGAGTGGACTTCAGATGTAATCTGAGTACCTTCAAGAGATGGAGACATCCTGCAATTTTTTTAGGCCATTTTCTTCAACATCTAATGATATACATAGATAAAAAGAAAAGTATGACTCAATTTCTAACTGCATTTTTTAATGGCTTTGATTTGCCAGCTATTGTTTTGTGTTACTCTTTTCTATTATAGATTAAAATAATATGTTAGTGGCTGATATATCTTCCATGTGATGACTCTCTAACACCAAAGTCAAATCACCATTAAATCTTCTTTTTGAGAAGCTGAGTGTATGGAATTCTTTAGATGCCTTGCTACAGGACAATATTAGCCGATGAAATGTTGGAGGCTGCAGCCTGTGGACTTCCCCTTCTGATGGCATCTCTCAAGGCATATGCTGGAAAATGTTTTCTCAAACCCCTAAATCATTTCAGATGTTCCTTTCTGTTTCCTTCCCAAATATTAACATCATTTTCTGAAAGACACCTAAACTGACAGTAGTGACCCAGCATGTGACTATTACAGACACAGGGAACATCATCTCTCTTCTGCCTCACATCTGCTCCAGTTGCACCTTGAGCTGTTGCATTTGCTATTTCTTTGCCAGAGAAGCACTGTTGGAGCTTGGGTTGAGCTTGTCTGCTCTGGCAGTTTAGTCCTTCAGTAAAGTCCCTGCTTTCCTATTGCCTTTTCTATTGCTTTTCTCATGCCTTCCTTCTATCTATGGAACAAGCCTAAGAATTCCAAGGTCTCAGGAGATGCCTGGCACTCATTTATCAAATAATTACCTTCGAGATCAGTAAAGAAAATGCTTAGTAATATCCAGGCTGTAGTGACTCAGTGATACGAGTGACTCAGCTGGCCTCACTGCACTGTCTCTTACCCCTCTCTCTTACTCCAGACTTGGTATTTCTTTGTTGTTAGCTACTTTATGAAATAGGGAGTTCTCCTGCTAAAGCGTTAGCAGTTTCACTAGGCAGTCTGCACTACTCAGAGCATCCCCAAAGAGCACCAGAAATGCTGCCAGACATAAGTGGGGATCATGACAGTGTGGGAGTCTGCAGAGCTCAAGCCTGCCCAGGAGCATTTAGTTGACCACAGGGTATCCTTGTGAGTACCTGTGGGGAGAGCAGCTCCTGGTATTCAAGCAGGGTTCCCAGTGGTTTTGTGACTCCCAGTGGTTTTGTGGCTGGTTTCCCTGTGCGGTAGATCCATGCTTTTCCCATTGATGGAGACTGAGGAATACCTCAATGCAAATCATCTCATTTTACTAATCCCTCTAGTTAATATTTTTCATATTATTTCATTCTTCTTCATTTACAAATCTCATGTTGAATGTCCTGGGATTTGTTTCCACTAGGCTTCCAGGGATATATCAGGCCTTTCATTCTTCACTTCCACAGCTCCTGAGAAAGCTTAACTAGAGGTTTTCAAAGCCTCTGGAAAGATCTGTTTGCTCATTTCTCAACTGATTAGTTTTTTTCTTCTCAGAACCAAAGCAGAGGCAGATCCTTGGGAGAGGTCTATCGAGTTGTACAGACCTATTGAGTTTACACTAAGGAGTTTTATCCTAAGGCTGAATCTAAAACAATCTTTCTATCGTACCATTCTTCAAAGTTTCCTTCACCCAAGAGGAACTGAAATGAATGGAATTGCACTGGGTTCAGAAACACAGTGATCTTTAAGAACAAGGATTGTTAAATCTTGGAAAAAAATTCTAGATGTAGTAACTACTGTATTTCCATGTCCTTCCAAGTATTTGAATCAAAACCAGATACCTTGCATTAGGTGTATCCTGTATCAGCCACATGTTGGTTAGTCTATCATGGAAATTACTGTGGAAAACCCCATGACCAGCTTTGAGCAGTTCAGAATAGACTATTATAAAATTCCATGCCTTAAAATCTCTGGATAACTGTCAGTAGCATGGATAGATCCAGTCACAAGCAGAATTTTGATTGAAAGATATCTGGAACAGGACACATAATTTTTCCATCATATTAATAGATACTCTAAAATAAAGGTGCTAATTGTGTATTAGCACCTCTAAATAGGTTTCAGTGTTACCTAAAGCCATGTGCTACCCAACCTGGGTAGTCAGGTAGTCTCTTCACTTTACAGACATTAAGTAGGATTCTTTCGACTGTCTATTCTAATTTTCTGCAACTTTTTTTTTTTTTTTTTTTTTTTAGGACATTGTGGTTTAATTTTCTCATGTGTTCTTGTTATTATTTTAGGCAAAGGAAAGAGTTGGCTGTCTAAGGGTTTTCTGACCTCTGTAAATACAAACATGGCTGAAGAGTGCTAGCTGCTGAGAAGGCCAAGAGGACAAAGACAAGTCAGAGTTAAGTTCATAAGCTGGCCAAGTTTAAAGATCCCATATGGTGGGGGTTATGGAACCATGTTTTTCAGTTTTAAAAGATTTTTATTAAGTTTTCGCAAAATAGAAATTAAAAGTAATAAACAAAACCCAGGATCCTAGTCAGAGTTACCCTGAAATAAATCTGGAGTAACTGCCTTGGAGTAAGGCAATGACTCCAACTTTATGTTGTTAGGGCTAAAAAGAGAGCCTGACCCCATGAGTCTTTTCAAACGTGAAGTTATAAAGTATGCAATGTTCTCTTAATAATTTAGGCTAAGAAATTTACAGGCTGCCATTCACTAAGGATTGATTTTAACCAGCAATGTTTTGATTTAAATGCTCTTTTGGATTCAAGTGTCATAAGAATGGAATGTGTCCAGTGACCCACACAGACTTTCCTGTGCCTGCTATCAATGTCACATGTAGTGGTCCCCAGGCACCAGGAGTTTGTCCTCATGGCACCTCTGTGAAACGGGAAAATGTCATATTGTCAGGAGAGACTGAGTTATATAGCAAACAGAGACTTCATCAGGGTCACAAGGGGCTGCCTATTGTAGAGTGAGTATAAACCTCTTATTGACTTCATCATAGCCAGTATTTCACCTAGAAATCCCCAAGACCTACAGGGAACTCAGTGAAGTGTTAGGTTGGAGAAGAATCAACAGGGCAGCTACTGTCAAGATGTCAGGCCAGGATTTTTTCTGTTGGTGAAAGGCTGACTGAAAGAACTATGTCCTTCTTGCCTTTCCACCTCTGCTGGGGTGTCTGTTCCATTTTAGAAAGAAACTTTCATCATCTGGGGCATGAAAAGACATGGGCTATCTTTCCTGTAAACATCTCCACTGCTTTTACAGACTGTAAAAGATCCACTACTTTTACAGATCCTGGAACTGACCTTTTTTTGTCCTACCTAATCTGTATTTGGTTAGCATTATTAGGGTTTGTTTCCCTTATTTCAAAATTGCATAAAGACTGTCTTCTCTCGAATCCTTGCAGTCTTTTCCTAAACACAGAGGGGAGGGGTATACAGTATATCCCTGAGTGTCCCCACACAGTTAAATTACAAATAGAAACTGAACTCCTGGCCCTGCTGCAATGAAGGGAACATGGCAGCCCAGCAGGGATTTCACCCAGACACCAGCCCTTTCTTCTGAGTGCTATGTTCTGCAGGATGCACTCTGATCAGAGTCTCACTCCAGGATCCCACAAGGGCACTGTGAGAAAACCACTGTTGTCTCTTATATCAGATTTAGGGTATGAAGTGCTCAAGCCATGAAAGCTCCACAGAGGCTGGGCAGTCAAATCCACGGAAATAAAATGAGAATTTGGGTAAAGCCCCTGGTTAAATAAGTAATTCCCAAGGCCAATAAACATAACTGGAAATAAATTGCATCCATACATTTCACAATTTGATTTACATTAAAATGAAAACACGAGAAAGACCTGCCATTGACAAGTTCAAACAATGCGAAGTTCTGCACAGTTTGTGTTTATTCAACTGTAATTTATAGCTCAAATATTCCATTGAGATATAAATAAATCAATAGTAGTACACTATTTGTGATTTATCTTGGAGTCATTTTAAAAAAATAGATTATTGTTTTCCTATGCTGGTAGTGTGGGGCCTGTCATAAAAACCATCACATATACAGCATTTTGCTGTTCAAGGCCTAAGCAAAATGCCTTCTGACAAACAGCCTCTTTTCACAGTTGAGACAGATTTGCTTCTGTTCAAACCTCAACTTAGCCAAGTTTCTCATGTGCTCAGTAACTGAACTGAAGCTGTCTCTCAGCTCTAGATTTAATCTCCAGATGGATTTTTTATAAATGGGGTTCAATAATTGGAGCCCTTTAATACCAGCATTGTGCCAAGGAGGTCGTTTTGGAAGCGGTGGAGAAGCACGTTCATGCCCCACTTGACCGCTGACAGGAGAAGTGATTCAGAGCTGGTGGCATTGTTATTCAATAAGTATTATTGGATGCAGAAGAGAATGGAATTCTCCTTCAGTCACTATGGGTCCTATGGCTCTTGGCAGCATTTCTGAGGTGAGTGAGTCATTAGTAGCTGCTCAGGAGGGGAGGGAAGGCTGAGCAACAGCATACCATGGCTTCTAGTGGGGAACCTCCACCCTTCCAGGAGTTCAAAACTTTTTTTTTTTCCCCCAAGTATATGAGATTATAGAAGAAAACTTGGAACTTGATGCTGCAGATCATGTATTGGCTTTGAGCTTGGCTTAGGTAGATGAGGAGACTTACTTGATATATGCCAGAATGGAGATTATTACAGTCATAGAAGAAATTTAGGCCAGAAGGGACCTATGGAGATCATGTAGTCAATTGATTCTTGAAGATCTGCAGTTATAGAGATTTCAGGACTTTTCTGGGCTACCCTCCTGGGCTTGTCCTCCAGGTTGCTCCTACAACAGGGATCAAAGAGAGATGGCTTTACACACCTACTTCAATCAGGAGAACTGCTAAAATAGGTAAAGAAAGAATAAATGCTGAGTTTGTTCATCATAATGTGTCAAGCTCCGGCCTTCCATGACAGGGATTCCCTCTCCTGCCCCACTGCCTGGGGGAGAGGCAAAAATTCACCGGAAAAATCACTTCAGGTCCACTGTCAGTAGCAATAGCCAGATTTATAAGGTCCAGACTGGCCTGGAACCCAGGATTCTCTTAGGACATTCCAGCTAAGGACAAGTCTTTGCTGCACTTCTTTTGCCATCAAGGTCAAAATATTGGCCCTGATGCCCCACTGGGTTTCCCATACCCTTGACCATCAGCTCTTACTCCCAGAGCATCTTGATAACAAGTCCCAACTGTCAGGGTACCAAGGGTGCTGTTAACATGACATCCCACTCCATTTTATGTATCAAAACACTGACTGCTATTTAGCTGGGTTAGCACCTTTCAAAAATCACAGCACATCTACACCCTTATGCTCCTCTGGGTGCTTCATCTCTTTGGCCTCTCCGTGGTTTCCAAGTGCCTGGCCCACTGTGCTCCTTTGCTTGTGTTATGGCCATTGCTTCCACCATCACCTCTCCCCCTCTGAGACCCTGACAACATAGGAATTGGGCAGGATTTTCTGCTGCCTTTCAACATATTCAGAGCTTTGAGGGTATGAGGGAGATTATTTCTTCTATGTGGTTGTCTCTGTGCCAGTCAAAGCCGTGAGGACAGGGCTGGCTCTCAGCCTGCCTCCAGAATTCACACCTCTGTGCTGGGTCTGCACACCCCCACAGCTGCTGCAGGCGTAGTCTGTGTTTGCAAGAAAACAAGGTGACCCCCTATCCTGGATACATGATTTACTCCCTAACCAAGGAACTCCTTTACTTTCAAACATTCACAGACGTTTGCTGTATTTTCCCCCTCCATACAGTTTGATGCCCTGTAAGGGTCATCAATTGAGCTTGTACCTGGATCTTTGAGTTAAAAAGCTGTTTTTCTAATGTACTGGAAAATGCATTTCTCCAGCTCTGTCTCAGACTCAGGGTGTGTGCTTAGCCTTTCACTTGGGTGTCAATGAAACGTACATAAGGATTCAAAAGTCTCCTAAAACACCTTCTCAGTCCTGGCAGCTCAGTCTGGTATTTCAGAGGTAGGCAGGGCTATTTCTCCTTCATTCACTGCCATCGGTGATGGCAATTTTGAAAACCATTTTCCGAGAACTCTACATATGGCACAGAAGTATAGGTGAAATAGCCCTTTCCTGTCTTTACTATGTCCTGCTTCTGGGGGCAATTTATCTAGATGTACAACTTCTCTATTAAAAGTTACAACTTTCTCCCAGGTTTTTTGTGAACAGAGAAGAATTTGTCTGTGATGCTGTTCTCTGTGACTTAGCTCTGTTTTAACAAGTACTTCCTTGTTGATACCATCACAGTGATGCTAAGATGAAGTTGTCCTGGCATTTAGGCACCCAGTGGATTTTGTTGAAATCATTCTTGAGTGTCCCTTCTCTAAAGGGGAATAGATATAAAGGGATAGAGCAGGCAAAGCAGCACACCGATCACATCAGCAGTCCCATTCCTGTGGCAGCCTCTCCAGATTGGCAGTTGTTCTCATTTCTCTTCCCCTGGTTTCCTTCGATATTGTTGACATATTTCAGATTCCCCTTCAGTGTGGGAAAAGGGAACTTGGGCCCATGCTCAAGTCAGATTAATCCAGGCCCTGCAGGCAAGGAAGGTGCCTCCAGCTGAGGTCACTGCATGGGATTGGTTAACCCAAGCTGTCTTTTATTTTCTCCCTGCCCCAAACCATTGCATAATTACACATACTACAGTGGCATCATGGAAGTTTTAATTAACCACTATTTTGTAAAGACCTTTGAAAGTTACAAAGCTCATTAATAAACAATGATTCTGGTCTCTTTTAATCAAAACTTGCTGCAAAGTTGAATATAGAATTTTTGCTTTAACTAGATTTGTTTGTCTCATACCAGATTAATGACAGATAACAAGAGTTTGCCATTGGCAAGGACTGCGCATTGTGCCTTTGTCTCAGCGAGGTACTTAATCAGTTGCATAAACATTTATGTATAAGCATAGTTCTACTGAAGTTTATGTGACTTAAATGTGTATGTTCTGTACTTCATGCAAATCCCCACATTCTTTGAAATCCGGAACCAGTCCTGTCAAGTATAACTCATTCATTTAACAGATCTGATTTGTCTTTTGTTTCTGCAACTTTGTTTTCTTTTGTTTTATTTGGTCTTTCTTTTCTTGCTGTGTGGTACCCATACATTTCCAGTGCTGCCTCACTGTGTGGGCTTTATCCCTCTCCTCCCCATTTCACTTCTCTTCAATCTCCAATCCTTTGTAATTCCAGCACTTCTCCCTGTAGTACACCTTCTGATCAAGAATAAGCAGCATCTACATTTTGTGCTATTAAGTGCAGTCACCTCAGACTCACTTGGGAGCTGGAAATTTTGATGAAATGCTGTTGTTGGAACAAAATGTTTGTGATACTTTTCTGGAGTTCCCCTTTATCTAGAGTCTGTCCAACTGCTTAATTCCATCTGTGGTCAAATATTTAATGACATAATTATCTCTGAGCATTGCAGATAATTTCTAGTCTGTCAAATTTCATCTGATTTCCCCATAGTGTTTTACCTACATAAGTTTCATAGCAGGACTCTGTGATGGGTGAGAGGTTATATGCTGTGGTGCAGGAATGCAGCCACTTCTGTCGAGCAGGACAGCAGCTGCAAAAATTTCTTTGGCACTCAGTCATTGAAAATACAGGATATAGCTCTAACCAAACCATAATAGAGACTTTCGGGAGGTAGAGTACAAACTTTCAGCATCTTGAGTTACAATTTGGGTAGAATGTCATGTTCCTGCAGCACTCTTAAGATAAGCCACAAGATCCTAGGTGCAAATGAGACATCTGCTTTATAGATCCATCAGATAGGTGACTCTTCTGCAATACAACACCCTGATGAAATATGGTGGAGCTTGTGATCAGTGTTGAGGAAAAAGAGCTCTCATTTTGTAGCTACTTTTATATTACTTGTCCATTAAAAATAAAGGGCCAGCTCTCTTAATGGAAGCTGACATGATCACAGCCGAAAGTAATATGCCTACAGGCAGGCCAAAAAATATTTATAGCCCATCATTAAGATGATTTGGAAAACTAATGTGTTTTCTGTGTATACATATTATACTTATTTTTTCCTCCACAACAGATGCTTATCATGGATTTTGTCTATGTCTTTTGCAACAAAAAAAGCAAAAAAAAAAATCCCAATCTGACATTATTTATTATATGGCCATTGAAAATGGTCATGAAAGTAAGTTGTAAAAACTATTGGGCAACATTAAACTTGTGTTGCCGAGTTCATGGGCTATCTCAGGGGACACTGTGAACTCCTGCACACTCTGAGAACTGGAATCTCTTGCGCTGTTCTTGGGCACTGTCTTTGTTTTTTCAGTTTACAAATGAGTAGGCTTGAGGGTAAGATAAATTATGAATGGGGGAAGATTTCAGACTAGCAAAGACTGTGGGTCTTTGTGGTGAATTTCAGGATCATTGTTTCTTCTGTCATGGCTAAGATCTTTTGAATAACAGAAGCCTGAGACAGGGAGCCAGAAGTAGAATTGCCACCAGAATGATTGTGTAAATAGAGCCATGTGAACTTCTCAAACAGTTGGTCTTTTTCACTGGTAACTGTAGGCTTGGAGTGACTAAAATGTATAAACTGGTATCAGATTTTAAAAATTGTTTTGCCCAAGTCTCTCCATGAAAAATTGAAAACATCTCCTTTTGTCATTTTCTGAGCAAAATATTTTAGTTCCTTCATTATAAATGTTGTATGTAAATGTTTAATTTAGTTTTAAAACAAATGCTTTAAAAATTAAATCAAGAATGAAACAAAAGTTGGTTTGAGGTCAATCCCAACATGTTTTCATTATTTTAAATTTTAATCTCATTAAAAAAAATAAAATGAAGATTTTTTTTTTATCAGGTGGATCCACATAATGGTAAAAAAATGTACTTAATTATTTACTGGAACAGCAAGTGAGCTGAAAATCTGTTATTCACTGACTTTGTGTACAAAGTGGTCTCAGAATTAGTTCAAATGACACAGCAAAGAGGTACAAGTCCAATTGTATGTAGTGTCTGTCTTATCTTATTGAATAGAACAATTCTGCCCTCTAGGCAAGAGGGGAATTTGGGGCCAGTTTTCAAAGCATTTATCATTGATAGCTATACTGGGACAGCTAAGAGGGAGATGAAAATCAGGTCGGCAGGAAAAATGTTTATTGCATTAACAAAGGTATAAATCAGAGTGGGCCAAAGTGTGTGTGTAAAATCACTGAATTTTCATGGGTTTAAAGCTTTAAATTCTGCTTCATTAAAGATATTAGTAAGAAAAAAAGATGATTTTTCTGAGGTCACAGTCTCTGATGTTGCTAGAAATTACTCAGGAGAAATGGTCCCATGCAGTTCCCCAGGGCTTGAAAGGAACACTGACAGAAAGCTCACTTCATCTTGCTTTTTAAGATTCTGCAAAAATAAATTTGCATTCATATGCAGTGGAGGAAGCAGAGCTGAGCTGCACTTGGAAGTGCTCTGAGGAGGAACGCTGTCACTAGAAATTATCTGCTATGGAATAAAATCTATCTTTTCAAATCCAACCGAACTGCAACCTATTGGGTGAAAATGAATTCTGGCCTTAGTGAAGGAACAAAGAGACCATTGGTTTGTGTTGGTGGGGTACCCAGTCACTGTGATACTGTCCTCGCTCTTGAACTGGATTTTCTACAGAATTAGTTAGGTTTCTATATATGGCTGTGGGGTGTTATCATACACATTCTCTCACGAACAAGATAAAATAGTGATTTGCAGACACTACAGGTGGCCCATGCCGTAAGGAGGGCAAAGACTGCTTTGCTTACCATCCCTATGTACCTTTGGTAACACGTCGGGGAGATCTTGTCTGGGGTTCTATGTGCAGATAGTTTTAGTCTCTACCTGATATGAGCCTCCTAGAGAAACATGGCACATCCTCTGCAAATTCAGTGTTGTTCCTGCAGGCAAAGGATGTTCTGTCTGAGAATTTACAAGTAAATCTCCTGAATAGTTTATAACATGAAAGTAATTAAAATCTAGGTCATTAGGTGTGTAGTACCTACAAATCTTCTTTTTCACCCTACTTTCAAAACTTCTGATTCATGGAAACTTATTCACAGGACGTGTTTTGGAACATCCAATTGTAATTATATTCAGCTGCAACTATATCCATTTGTTGTGAGTTGAAGGGCTAGGGGAATGGAAGGGCTACCAAAAAATGTTGGTAGCTCAGGTAAATGTAGTCATTGTACCTCCAGGGAGAAATTCAGAACTCAGCAGCTCTCTGTTCCTCCCTGCTTTGCTTACACTGAGGCCACCAGCTGTAATGCCTCCTTTCCAACAGCCACTGGTGCTAAGTGCTCTTGCTGGAGGTGACTAATGTTGTTATCACCATCATGTAAATGTGCTGGGAAACTGAGGCAGCATCAGCCCTTCGAGCACAGTGTTTTATGGTGCAGTTGGTTTGGCTGTTGAAAGCATTTTCCAGCAAAAAGTGTGATGATCAGGGCAGCTCTTTGCCACACAGCCTCATCAGGCATCCCTTGAGCTTCTGGTGTTCAGCAACACTCTTGGTCTAATCTGAGCATGGAGGTGTGTTTAGTACCAAATAATTTCTCACTTGCTGACTTTTTGCCTTCTCTGCAATAGTCAATAGCATCTTTCTAGGCACTCACAAAGGCTGGCTGTTGTAATTTAATGTATGACATTCAGTTACTGGATATTATTAGGAAGCTAGAAGTACCCAGAAGTTTTCTTAGGGCAGTGTGATCTGGTAAATGACACCAGTTGAATCATCATTGTTATCAGGACCATGACCTACAATGCTGAAAGCATGAGTCTGCCTTTGCTGAGAGCGAAGAAGCAACTTAATGCTTAGAAGCTCTTTTAGCTTCTGAATTTATCCACCAGAGGGAATTATGGCAAAGTTTATGTGCTTTTGTTTAAAGTCAGACTCTGTTTTGTGTATCTGGCATGACTCTGCTAGCCCTCTAGCCCTCTGTTGCTGCTAGGTACTCTATCCCCGGGAGCAATAATCCTCAGCCGCACCAGGCTGGACTCACTTCTGATGCTGGTGTAACACTTAATTCTTCTCTGTGCACCCAGAGTGTGACATTTTTTTTGCATATGAGAAGATACTAGCAAATACAATATTATCTATAGTGCTGGAGCATTTTTGCTAGTGAAGTCTTCCACGGTTTTCCATCCTTGCTATCTCTTTCTTGCTGGATTTCTCTTGCTCTTTAGGAAGGTCTCAGTCATCCAGACAGGGTGAATCACCATCATAGTGCAGAACAACAGGAGAGGTATGAAGCAGAGAAGTGAAGGGGAGATAGTGGGGTACCAGCTGGTAGGAAGCACATCTGGTTCACTAGTAACAAGCCCCAGTTTCTGTTATCCTGGGTCTCACAGTATTTACCAGAATTAATATTTGGTGGAGAGATGTGTTGTATTTCCAGCAGAGAGAATGTACATCCACAATAACACAAAGCAGCCTTAAATGTCATGAACATATGAATAATCAAGTCTCAACACTGAGTGCATATCTAGATCCATACTAATGGAGTAATGAAAGCCAGCTTTTTACTATATGCTTTCCTTATCTGATAAAACGATCCATATGTTTCTGTGTCTCATAATACCTTCCAAAGCAAACATCTTAAACACTGCAATATAGGTGCTATTTGAAACTCAAACTGGCCGAATAAGACACTTACAAGAATGCATAAGCCACGTGCTAGGAAATAACAATATTGTAGCAACATAAAACATGTACAAATACATAATTACTTATGTTACTCAAATATGGTGCCACAATGGATTTTTAATTTCCTGGGTCACAAAAGAAGCATTTTCTGCATAACATTGTGACCAAAGATATTGATAAGCACAATAAAAACCTAATTGCTCATTCCTCTTGCAACCTAAATCATTAGTTATAATTCTGTTATTTTCTGCCTGTTTCTACTTACCCTGTAGCCACAGAATTCCTGAAAAACACTCAAAAAGTGGTTGTGTCTCTGGCAAAAGTGTGACATATTTTTAAAATATATTTTAAAACATGGTGTTTTGGTTTTCTGGCATGTAATGTCTCTGTAATGACACCTGCAGTAAAGAAAAGGCTTTTAAAGTCTTGTTGGAGATTTGCAGTATCAGCTTATATGAACAAATCTTTGAGTCTTGTTAATTGTTCCTATTCATCTGAAGGAAGGGGCTTGAAAGGAAATTTGATTGCTTCTTTATGATAAAGATTACCCTCATTTTGGAGGTCCCCTTCTAATTGCATGGAGGACTTGGCTGAAATTCTCGATCTCCTTGTGATCTTGTCTAAATTGTCCTTGCTGAGCAATAGGGAGCCAGGGCCAGAGCAGTGCGAGGTTGACGGAGCTGTCCACCTTCATGTGCTTCTTCTGGTGTGTGTGACACTGTGCAGAGCTCTGCCTCCTGTCGGGTTAAGTGATATCACGGCTGTCATTAAAACCCTATGAACCGTTAGTGTCCCTTGTGAGCACAGGGAGGAGTTTGAATACAAAACCCACAGATGTCTTCATGGTTCAAGAAACAGAGACAGCTCAGATTGAAATGTCATTTTCTCACCTCATGTTTTTAAGGCCTGTTTTATCCCCACTATCCTGGTAGGGCTTGGGGAAAAACTTTAAAACAGGACTTTGACTGAGATGCAGTGAGTTTGATGGTTTATTTGCTGCTTTGATACTTCAGATTCATCCTTCCTGTATTTCCTCAGATGAATGTCAATTACTTCACCCCATGATACCAGTTTTACATGCCGACTCAGTGGGGGAAAAATGTTGCCTCAAGAGGACACAGAGGGGTATGTAACCTCCTCAGCATTTGCTATATGGGTTCAAGGTTGCGGGGCTGCTAATTTTAAAAGGAACAGTTAATAACTGAAGCCAGCTCCTGCTGCCAGCAGCACCTTCTAAAATAATTGTGTGCATATTATTAGAGAGAGTTTGGACCAGGGAGAACCTTCAGACATCACTAAGTTCAGGCCCCACTTGCTGGGGGATACCTGAGGACTGTTAATTGCAGCTCCATGGGGCTTTGGGTCTGAAAGCAAGCACAAAAGGGGAAGAAAAAATTTGCAGCATGGTAGAGTAAGGAAGGTAAATTAAATAGGAAGTTTCAGAGTATCTGGACTGCTTACCAGAATAATGCTGAAACTGATAATTTTTTTTGAAAAAAACCCAGTAAGAAGTGGTTTTAAAGCACCAGACCCTTTCCCCAGGATAACTGCAAACCAAAGGGTTTGGGTTTTTGCTTTGAATGGTTTTTCATTTAGAAATAAGCCTGTCTTGAAGGCAAGAAAACGAAAGGAAATCCTGGATTTTGGATTTAGTTTTGCAGTTTAGCTATGGACACCTCTATCCAGGAGGAGCGGCAGTCACAAGCCAGAGTGACTAATGTCAGCCCTCTAAAACCTAAACATTTCATGTGGTCTTGTTGTTCTCAGCTCCTTCTACAGCCACTAAGAAGAGCAAAGCTTCTTCAGAGCACATTTCCTCTTTCCCGTGACCGAATTCTATGGGAGACATTCCCACATGTCCCTATGGCTTGTGGAGGGAAGCTATGTGCCCTGATACCAGACAGACCTTGGTGAGGCTACATCTGTGGGTGCAACCCTGCTGAGATGGCTGAAGGCAGGAGATGACTGGAGGGGAAAAAAAATAGGGCAAAGCAAAGTGTTGGACTGGTGGAGATTTATTTTACTACTGGCATTGTTGGGCTTTAGGAGAACTGTCTGAAGTTGGGTTTGCTGGTAAAGCTTGGAGGCTTTGAGGTGTCACTGAGGATGGCAGGTCAGGCAGATGAGCCCAGGGCTGTACTGAGGAGAAGCTGGGACATAGGCTGGGAAGGTCACAAGAATTGGAAGGGGCTTTGAGCTGTGAAAGGAACACTAAGTGTGAAGCACTGATTTTTTACTTCTAGTGTTCATTCCTCATTTTGCAATTCTTTCTGAGGGTGAAAACAGCAGTGAAGTTAAACATATTTAGATCACAGAGTACATTATAGTCACAAAAAATTAAATCTTTTTCACCAAGCAGACCATAATGGGCAGATAGGGGTTCCTCTTCCCAAGAAGGATCTCAGGGGCATTGCAGAAGAGCTTTGAGCACACATATGCCATCACATACACCCTCAGCACCAGCCATTCATCTTCTGACTTCTATACCACCAATCTGAAAGAGTTGTGCTGAGGACCAGGTTGGAGTGTGAAGCCTTAACTCCTTCCCTGATCCTACAGCTGAATAATTCAGGTTATTCAGCTTCATTAAGGGACACAAGAGGTAGGAGAAACTGCAGCCTGCTATTCCCCTTTACCAACCTGGTAGTCCTGGGCTGTGTTTTGCAGGGGCTGAGGGGCAAAGCTCCCCAAGTGCTTAGCCCTTGCTTTACTGCTAGTCTTTGCTGAAGTGGAGATTTACTTCCTTTCAGTGTAAGAGGAAAGCACTATAGAGACACATGAGCTCTATAACTTTGTAATAATAATTAACTAATAAAACCTCTTCTCCTAATTTTGCTATTCCATGTGGTGATGACCAAGCAGTACCTTGTGCAGGAAGCTGAGCAACACACATTCTCCAGAACTGTTTCCATGAAGATTTTAATCTGAGTAATCTAAGGAGCTTTCTTACAATAAACTATTGAAATCAACTCATCTGGTCCGTTCTTGTGTTTAGAGTGATTCTTCCTTCACATGTGCCTGGGGTGTTATGCTGGTCTCACTAGACACCCTGTTTGTTGTTTCGTGTCACGAGTCCATCCTCAGCAGGACTAGTTCTCCTAAGCCTTTTCCTCTCAGTGCTTCCGCCCGCTCCAGTGACTGGTCATGTTTTTCAGCGCTACCAAGATACATCTTTCAGTTAAAACACAATTTGGAGAGCTGGGATTCTTGTTTGGACTGGAAGCCTGACAGACAGACCTTGCTTGCCCTATTGGGGTGGGGTTTCACTGACTCCAGCTCAGACACATTTTAAGACATTTAACTGTTTGCTCTTTGACCCTCCAGCATGGAGATGGAGTTATGGCTTTTGCTGGAGGCAGGCTGGCCATAGCAAAAAACAAAGTGTGCAATATGATAGCAGGTATCCTAGCATGGTCTGATGGGCAGGATGGGCAGAAATCCCTTCAACTGTATCTCCAGGAGGATGACTTCTGGTCTGAATAAGACAAATGAGCTTCTGCCCTGGGTATTTTGGAGTGAAGCTATTTTATGAAACAACCTATGAATCTTTATCTAGAGACTCAATGTGCCATCTTCCCCAGTCAGTGGTTGGCAGAGGTTCCCTACTGACCTGAAGGGAGATCATTCAGTGTCAGCACAGTCTCTGCTTTATATTCATTATCAGGGGTGCTGAGAAACTCTCCTAAGTAATGCCAGAGCTGTGAAGCTTAATGCCTTTATGTCAGCTCTTTCCTCTTGCTACAGAGTGCTCAGCATCAGTGTTGCTTTGTGCAAGGAAAGCATCTGGGACAGGGTTTGTGCAGGAAGATTGATATATCAGTGTGGGAAGGAGATGAAGCCTGGAATGGTCTGGGGATATGCATGTTGCTTCATCATGCAGGAGATGAGGGGCTCCTGGATGACAGCCCCACATCTGCATTCCCTGGTGAGCAGGGACAAAAATCTGGTCTCAGCTAACATAAAATAGGCAGAGACCCTCCTCACATGGAATCCTACATCTTGCTAGCACAGAGAAGTAGACACTGTTTTTAGCTGTGATTTAACAGCAGGATACATGCAGGGCAGATCTCTACTACCAGAGAGACATACAAAGTTCTGCAATCTCCACCGCTACAGCTCCGAATGTATTTCATCCCTTTGAAAATTGCAAGCCAGAAAGTTAAAAAAACCCAAAACAACAACAAAAAAACACCAAAGTTTTGAATGAAATAAGGCATTCCATTCAGATTCAATCAAATTTGAAGGACTTTTTGTTAAAAAAAAAACCAACAAACAGCCAAAAAAACCCAACAAAAAACCCCTAAACAGATCAGTGAAGACTATTTCATAACAGTCATTTTTCATTCAAAAGCAGTGTTTGACTTTTGCAAGAACAGAATTAATTTCCCCTGACAGCAGTAGTTTGGCAGTTTGCAGACAAGCTTGTGAAACTTACTGGTGTCATTGAATCTTCTTTTTTTTTTTCTTTACAAGGCAAAGTTTTAAACTTCTAAATATTTTAAAGTTAAAAATGTAAAAAATTGGGTGAAAAAGTCCCCCTCTTTTTCTGTCAAACAAACAGATTGTGTTTGAAAGTGCATGCCAGATCAGAGTCTTCACAGTGTACCAGCTACTTTGGTCAAGTGTTAAATCCTAACTGTAAAAGCAATAAATTCACAAATCAAAATTATCCTTCCTGAGACTGAAAGAACTTTATTGCTGGAAAACACAGTCACACACTGATTTTCTTTCATACCACCATGATAAAGTCCTCAAGACAATGAAGTATTTATTCCAGGTTTCCTTGGTTTAAGAAACTTTGAATGCACAGACCTTGTACAGAGTGAAACACTGTTTATATTAGTCAGAGACAATAATGGTCTTAGATAAGGTATGATCCAAAGATCCCAAATAGGAATGATCTTTAGTGCTCTAAGCCCCTTAGAGGGAACAGGGCTTGAATCACTGAACCCTGATATTAAAAGCAATAGCCTGACTTTGGAAACATCAGGCCAGTCATCAAGTGGCATGTTGCAGGCTTGAGGTAATGCTTCACGTTCCCATTGTCCTGGCATACTGGTGCTGCACTTCAATGGCTTGGAGCTTTTGTTTTGCACAGGAAGATGACTGCATGGCTGTCCTTGCTCCGTGGCTCCTGGAGTTTAAAAAAAGCCTTCCCTTCGTGAATCACAATATGTGCTCACCAGCCAATTATATTTGGCTTCCAAACTGTTTACTCCATAGCTGATATATTCTTCCCCACAGCTCTACCTCCACCCTCCTTTTTGTTCTTTTTAAGGAATAGCCAGGGGAAACCAGGACAGCATTCCCCAAATTCGACTGTATAAATAAAATAAACAGTTGTTGGTTTATTGTTGTTTTGTTTTGTTTTTTCCCAGCAGGTCCTGTTTTGTGATGGGTTGTCTGTTATCACCAAAATCCAGTGCTGCTGAGGCTTAGCTACCAAGGTGCCAGCTTACTCTCAGGGCTAATCTCTGGGTGCAGTTAACATTGTTAGTAGCATTTTTAGAGGAAGGCTATGAGGGTTCAGTGAGTTTCAGTGGTTAGAACAAGCAGTTTGTGCCTGGAGCACCACAGATTGATTTCTTAAGGACTCATAAAACAGAGAAGTAAAAGACAAAACACTGTAGGGTGAAGCAAAGCATTTCTGCAGTGACTTTGTGTAACACATCATACTTTTTCAATTATAAAAATATGATAGCATGACATTCTTAAGGGCATTTAAAAAAATGAAAACTGTTTTGAACCAAAAGTCCCAAGTGGCTTGTTCAGAAAGGAATTAGTTGGAGTGATTCTTTTTATTCCAAATGTCTTTGGTAGTACTTTTTCTGAATGACTGTGGCAACAGAATTAACATGAGTTTGCAAAGCAGTTTGTGGACTCCAAACCTGTTTTTTTCTCTAAAAAGAGGATTAAACCTATTTTATGGAATTCTTCATACAAGCTCTGCCTTGCATGAGGAATGGCAGAAATTTCAGCACAGCCTTCTCTTGAATGGCTCCAGACTGACAGCCTTGCTCAGCCATTTCAAGTCACTGAATCCTTGCCTTTGCTCTGAAAAATGTTGGTGCTGCCTTCTAGAAGCAGTGAGAGGTTTTGCTATGTCTCAGGAATGAGACTTTTAGTCCTCTGTGGCTCCCTCACAACCAGACTGATTTCAGAAGTACCCCCTTTTCCAAAGGGATCTTTCTTCATGGGGGCTTTACCTAGACTAGAGTGGGCTGCAGGGCTGGGCTGGCCTTGGATGTAGGCCCTGTGGGTACCACCACACCTCAGGCATTTGGGCATCACTGCCAGGGCTTCAAGGTGAGAATCACCCAAACAGCACTTCTGCTGTAAGAAATAGGATGTTTGCAGTGTCTGAAGGTCATCCCTTTCACATGGGGGAGCTGCAGCTTGGATTGTACAGCTGCTTCCTTGGTGGGGTCCTGCAAGATATCACTTAGTAAATAGTAATAAGGAGACAGATCCTTTACAGCCGTGGATGAGAGTTAGGGATAGGTCGGGGTTTGCCTGTGAGTCTTGGCAGATTTTGTGGAGGCTGTGCTCATTCTGAGCTGAGTGCAAACACTGCTGAAATTGGTGCAACGTGTCCTCTTGTCTTTTAATGAGGTCCAGAGCTTGGTTTCCTGTGGTGTTTGGAGTATGTCTGTTTCCACGTCGGCTTACTCTGTTTTTATGTAATCTAGGATGCCAATTGATCACTAACTAAATATACCTGGAGGGACAGAAGAGTTGAAACACTTGAGTTTCTGGGTGGTAAAGCCTTTACTCCCAGCTTCTCAGGTAGACAGTCTGGACAAATCAGGGAAAAGCCATGACATCACACTTGCTATAATTATTTTCCAGTTATTTTTCTTGGGCTTCCCTTAAGAAAATGAGGGGAAAGTGAGGCTTGTTATTATTTTTCATAGATATTTTGGCCATTTTTCCAACTTTTCCGGAGTTAATTTTAAATTGTCCCAGAAAGCTATCAGTCTGCATCCCAGCTGGTTCCTTTTTCTGTTGTCATCTAGAGTCACGTTGGTGTCCTAGGGACCCTTCTGTTGGCTTTCTTCTCTATGACCTCCTACCAGTGCAGTGCCTGCAGTGCTGCCCAACAGCTGCCTCCCTGTTGGAGTGACACAAACTTGTTCAACTCCATTTCCCAGGAGGCACTGGAGCACCAGACCATATAAAAAATGATCTTTTCTGTTGGAGTAGTGTCCTACTTTAGGCTTTTAAAGCCCACATAGTATTTTCTGATGGGAAAACCTGTGAAAAAAAACGGTCAGGTTTTGGTGATTATTCCAACCCTCCATGAAATGACTGTGGACCCTAAGTGGCTTTAAGTTTGTTGGCTAAGCAGACCTGTTTGCTATCTATCTAAAAAGACTTTCTCAGCCTTCCAGTAATCTGATAATTAACCACTCATAAATGGTGGCCTTAATCTTGGGTAGGGGAGTTGGGGGCTTAATCCCACCACTGTCTGGCACAGCCCCTGGGGACCGCACAGCTGCATGGCTGCTCTGGCACCACATGTGCTGGTCCCATGTAGTGGTGGGTGTTTATGGGCAGCAGGGAGGACACAGCTTTACAGTAATCCAACCCTTACTGCTCTTAAAGCTACTTGTTTTAGCAGTGAATGTACAGATGAGAGGTGTATTTGCCCAGTCCAGGGAAAATCTATTTTTTTCCTGGTGACAAGCATCTAAATCACTCCAGTACATGCCAGACATCCCAATGCTGGCGTCATCAGTTCCTAAGGCTTGGCTCCACCTGGCCACCCAAAGCCTGAGCTTGGGATCTCCCCTTGCAAATCTGGACAATAGCCAGCCTTGATGGTCTGTGTGGTGCCAGACCTGGAGCCTCTGCTTACATCCCTCTGGGAGCTCTCCCAGTAAAAACCTTACTCACTCGGGAGTTTAAACCACTTGTCGAATTACTTTTGTCTGCAGCTGAGACCGGGGTTCCTGCATTTGTGCTAACCTTGTTCCTGTCTCCTGCCTGTCCCTTAGCTGCCTGTCTCTGTTGATTTCCTTCTCTTCCGGAGGGCCGGGCATGAGAGTGTGCACACCGCAGCTGCCTCGTCCCCTCCAGCCCTCCCAGGCTGGAGATATGCCGAGGGGCAGCTCCATGTCACCACCATGCACAAGTCCTGCCAGGCTTGGTGTGGGGGTGCCCCCCAGGCTGCCTGCTGGTCTGTACATAGGGGACAGAAGAATAGATGGTGCAAGCCCATCTAAACAATAGGCTTTGTTGTGTGCCTGCTCTCCCTCGAGAGATGGTCTCTCAACGGAGCAAGGGGTTGGTCTTGTCCAGCTTCGTTTAGGAGGTGGCAGGCTTGGGTTCCTTCCAGGTACAGTGTGACACACTTGTTGACCCTTTTTCTTGCTTGAAGAGGTTTTGAAGAATAGGCTGTTTTGCTTCTGCTCCGTCCCCTCTCTGGCAGTGCCATCCTCATGTGCACAAGCCAAGATGAAAGCTATTGTGGTGGAAAGCTGGCAGCTGTGGGGATTTGTATGCAGAAGGGCTGCATGTGCATCTCAGTGGGGGGTTTTTATGTGACACAAGCTGGCCTCGCAGCATTGGCTTTGCCTGTTGTTCACTTCAGATGAGATGCTTTCCAACAGTGTCTGTAACTACTGAAGGTGATGTTTCCATCTGAGTGCCCTTTTCTTCTTTCCCCCTCGACCTATCCATTTTAAATCTACAGAGATAGAGAGGCTCAGTTTCTCTGGAAGCACGTTTTCAAAACTCACTCCTCTGGGGGAATCACAAATTTGTGCCTTTGCTGAAGCTTCATTTCCACAGCTCCTGCTCTGTAGAAGCTGTGGCACAGCTTGCAGAACGATGCAGGCAGCCTGCCCAGTTGGCATCCAGTACTCTGCAGTTGGCATCCACCACTCTGCCAACAAGTGCAGTCCACAGCAGGGTCACAATTTTAGGGTGGCATGTACAAGCGAGATACTCTGAGAAGCTTTAAAGGCATCATTTCCATCATGGCTTCATGATTTGGGACAAATTTCAGCCTAAACTGTCAGTGATGCTCTGCTTCATCAAATGCTCATTCCCTTTGGCTGGAATATTTTCAGGGCTGCTTGGTATTAAACATATTGCATTTTACTTCAACGAATGAACTAATGTCACTACGGTCCTTACCCCATAATGAGTTTTGTTCTGCTTTTTTCTTCCTGTGACAGTTCTAATTATGTATAAAATGTTTGTATGTGTGAAGCTGGATGTGAATTGGGCAGTTGAGGAAAAAAGAGGATTTTACAGTCAGGAAAGCTGGCCAGAAAATGAACAGTACCTGAAGACTGCATGGTAGTTACAGAAAGTCAATTTCAATTCCAAATTATCTGCCTTTTTTTCATCAGGAAAAACATGACATTACAGAGTTATACCAGTGATTTATTTGTCCAGTCAAAAGTTCTTTGACTTTGGAAAGCAAATGCAGAGTATGCAGTGAAACTCACTGAATCACACAATTAACAGCCATCCACAGGATGAAGTGTGCCTGTGCAAAGCATTCATTAAGTTTTCTGTAATCATGATCTGATTGGAAGAAGGTCAGGCAAACAGAAAGGGCAAATTTTGGGTAAAGAAATAATTTTCTGTGAGTAATTAGGATATGTATTCATGGGTAAAGCATTTTGCAAATGTTAGCTGCTGTATAAACTTACTCATTATTAATAGAAGAAGGAAATATTTTGACAGACAGCAGTCAAAATGAACTTTTCCATGCCATGGTGTTTTCTATGAAGGAATATGAATATGGAGGGACCATGTATACATACATACAAAGAAAGCAGGTGGTGTTTTAGCCATCTGAAGTGATATCAGTAAGGCTGCAGTTTGCTTCTTTGTCCCACATATCTTTTTGATTCCAGCAGGACCACAGCAGGGAAAGTCTTGCTCACCCTTTTTCCCGTGGCTGCAAAGAGGAACAAGGAAAAAGGCTGTTTGACAGGTCACAGCCAGACAGCCTGCGGCTGGCCTGGACCAGCAGCTCTCCTGTCCCTGCAGAAACCAGGCAGCTGGTTCTTGGAGCTGCCTCTACTCTGTCCAGTCTCACTGCCTTCAGTCTAGAAGCTGAATGATGGAATGTCAGCCCTTGCCTGCTCCTGCAGGAAGGGAGCTGGTGTTTGCCAGCACTGACATTTTGAGGAAAGAACATGCTTTCTTAGAAAATGTACTATTTTTGGTCAGAAAACTGGAAGCCCTCAAAATGTCTGCTCACAATTTTTCTACTCTGAATCTGACAGGAGTTTCTTTTACCTTTCCTTTTCTTTTCCTTGGGATATGAGAGAGTGGGGACACTTCAGTAACTTTCTTTCGTCTTTTATGGGCTCTGGAGTTACTTTTTTATTTCCTTAGTACTACAAAATTAGTTTTTCCTCCACAAGAAAGATATTTTTTTCCTAACATCCTGAGTTCTAAACATAAAGAGAGATTACTTTTGGAAGACGTGCTGCTAAAAAGAGAATGAAGGAGGGAAACTACAAAGAAATGTCTGCCCAACTATATTATATTAAAACCAAAGACCTTGCATGCAGGTCTCCTGCTAACATGGTTGTGAGAGATGTAATACTAATTTTATCGGGATGGGCCCAAGATTTTATTCTCGGGCTGATTTCCCTCTGCTGGCAGCACAGAGGAGAGCAGTTTCATGCCTCGGGCATAGCTGCAGCTCTCTCCACCATCGGGGTGCACAGCAACTGGTTCCACTCTTACCAGTACTGGTAGCAGGGAGCAACAGGTGGAGGATATGCCTCACTGTTTCTCCTCATCACAAGAAAGAAAGACAATGTGTCTCACATGCCCAGTCAGATACAAAGAACTCACAAGGAAAAAAAAATGCGCAGAAATATCTATGAAGTGTTTTGAGGACTTGAACTGCACAACATTAAAAGATTTCCAAACATGTTTCCATTTTCAAAAGCTGATATATGAGTTTGAAACACTACCTTTCTTAAGTACAGTTGTTAAAAAAATCTCATGTTTTCAAATGAGGATGAAATTTCCTTATTATTTTATTTGAAAAAACTTTCCAGTCTTGAAGCTGGGGGAAGGAAGGTTTCTTCCTTTCCCTTGTTTTCCATCTTCTCCATCTCCTTCTTTTCCTCTCCTTTTTATTTCCCTTTCACTCTCTCTCCACGTTCCCTTTCTTCCCTTCTCTTTCCCTTTCCCCTTTTTTTTTTCTTTTTCTCCTTTTCAAGTTCTTCCATTTTGCTTTTTCATTTTTGTTTCTTTTATTTTACAGAAACAATTCTCCTAAATAACTGAAAATACCTAAAAAGTTTATCTAACCTAAACCTTTCATCTCTGCTGGAATAAGGTGCCCATTGCTGGAGATGAGCTTTATGCTGCCAGGTGGTGCGAGAAGGGTGGGCACAGGAGTAAGTGATGGCAAATTTATGAGGTCCCACCTTATAAATTTATGTGAAATGCAATAAAAGCAATTTTAAGGGTGTATCTGTATATCTATATGTCAATATGTAATTGAGCTGTAAAAGCCCCATTTCCTCTGTTAGCACAAGAGTCCTCTGAACCACAGAGCTGATGGAAATGCACTGAGGTCAAAACTACTTTGGAGGGATTCTTAATGGCCATAAAAGCCGACTGTGAGACTTCACCTAGGACTCCAAAAGAAGGATACGCCTTATCACTCCACTGTGGTGACCTGTTGATAAAGTCCAGCTGCTATGAATAAAAAGGCACAAAATATTTGTGTATCTCAAATGAAAGATTCCCTACACCTTGATAAAACAGGGTGCCCAGCAGGAGTCTGGCTCAGATGGGAAGTTAATCACTCTGCTTCAGGTGATGAGAAAGAGTCTTAAAATAACAGTAGGGATGCTTTGGGGGCTGGACAGAGCTCAGCCAGATTTAGTCACCTAAATACTAGTCTACTTTATCTCAACACTTTGGTGGCCTCGATAGCCCACTGATATAACATGCCCAGCATGCCATTCATTGGAGGTGGGATGAAAAGTCCCATGGAGATGCATGTTGCCTTCTGTTTTTAGATAGACAGGATCAAGTGCTGAACTTTCACATTTGTGGAGTGTAAGTAGCTTGGAATGATTCAGCTGCCTGACCAGGATCAGTCCAAGCAAATCACTGCCTATAACTTTGTCTGTGTTCAGGAGAGTTCAAACGAGTGTTTATTTAGGAACAAATTGAAAATAGAATTGGATCTAGTGGCTGCATCATATGATTTAGTCTTGGAAAATCTGTGTTCCTCTCTAGTACTTCATAGACCAGAAGGTGACTTTGCCCAAGTGCCTTTCTCTATGATGCCTTCCCACCTTCTGAAGAGTCAGAAAAATCCTACTGGCCTCTAAGCTTCAGATAGCATCTTGTGTCTGCTGGAGAAAATCACCACCTAAGAACTAATGGTCAATTACAAAGAAAAGATCCACCTCAAGGCTGAGTCCCTGAGTCAGCATATCTTGCCCTTCCAGAAAGCAGAGAGGGGCATAGGCAGTGTCAAAGTATCTGTTTTCTATCACGATAGGTCACATGTTTGCATCTAGCTTTCACTTTTTAGAGAAGAACTGTGGCCTTTACTCAGGCCCCTGCCCCACGCAGGGGATGGTACATTGGTGCAAACCCTTGCCCATGCCTACCCATATCAGCCCAACTGCAGGCTGGCAACAGGCCTGAGCCCTGAGCCAAAGCAGCTGTCAGCTTTGCAGTATTTACCCTATGAACTGGAGTTTAGGGACTTGGCTTAGAGCTCACTCACATCCTGCTGGGCAGGATTTGCTTTGCAGACCACCCGATTTTTAATATTGGGCTGGGGATTTAACTCAAATTAGAGAAAATCTGGACCTGGAAACAGCCCTCCCATAAGCCCTCTAGGATCTTAGCTCTGTCTTGATTTTGCAGAGGGTGCTGGTGTGGGGCTGCCCATGTTTGGCAGAGTACAAAACTACAGCACCTAGTGGAAAGCAATTTCCCTTCTTGTACCAGTGTGGACTTTTGCTCCACACCTGGCCCTCTCACCTTGGATCCGACCTGCCAGAGAGCACTGAGTACCACATCAGAGGGTGATTCCTGTTAGCCAGTTTTAATAGCTGCTGCTATAAAGGCAGGCTGACAGCTGCTGGAGAAACCTCTGCTTTTGCCATCTTCTTCTGTACTGTGGGCTAACTGCTTGCTGTGAGGAGACAGATTTGTTCTATTAAATGTTTTCCTGGACAGAGGGAAGTTCCCATGCACTCTGCCCTGCCCACCCCTGACCTACACTGTCTCTGCTGTGAGCAGCCTTTTATTCAGTACAACTTGATGATTGAAAGCAGACCTGAATAGGAGACCCATTCGTGCTCACCCTGAAATGAACAAGGGCACCAAACATGTTTGGGGCAGGTAGAGGTGGTCTCAGTCCTGAGGCTTCATGGGAAGAGACACTATTGTGTCTCCTCAGGCCACCAGAACCCTTCAGGCATTTTGCGGTGAGCATCTCTGTGCTAATGTGCAGGTTGCAGCATCAGAAATGCTGCAAATACCTCCATCTGCCTGCTGTCTCTTGGAAATAGTGGTATTAGCAGGTGACAAAAACTGGGGTTTTCCAAGGTCTTAGGGACAGAAATTTAAAGGTTTTGTAAGAGTCTAGATTTAGGTCTGTGGGTTTTGCAGCTGCCCTGGTGTCTCCTGGGTCTGAACACATCCTGCTGTGGGCTGCACAAAGGCTGCCTTATTCCTCTCCTGCCCTTCAGCCCTGCAGCAAGCCTGTCCCTGCATATCAACACCCACAGCAACACAGGGACATGTCAAACACAGTCACAGAGCTGGTGCCTAAGCTGCTTCCCCAGGTCTGGTGAAAGGTGGTGGCCTTGCAGGGCAACATCAGGCTGGGGGACTCCCTGATTGGGCATTACAAGATGCTTGTTGGAACCAATTTTCTCATGGGAAGCCCACTGGGACTTTTTGAAACAAGACTTCAGGCTGTGCTAATCTAAATAGAAAAAAACCCCAAACAACTGTATCTATAAGCTTCTGCTAAAAATTAAAACCAAGAAATTACGAAACCTCCAATCTAAACCCAGCAAAATTGTATGTCAAAGTGTCAAAACTAATCTGAAATGTGTAAATTATTTAGAAATCGATGCTGGGCAGGCCATATTGAAGGTAAGCTCAGCCAGGTCCAAGCTAACACTATTCCAGAGATGTGGAGACTGGCATCACCTGTGTACTTGCTTAGATGAGATGCCAGCACATTCACTGCACTTTCTCTGGGTCCCATCACAGCAATTGAACACCAGAGGTGACATTCAAGTGTAAAAACTATATTCCCAGTAAGCTTTTGTAAGGAGCCAGTGGGGCATAATTTCAGCAGGAGAAATTTAGTCATAAAAGGAGAATGCTCCAGTAAACACCTCTCAGCTGTCTGTTGAGCAGTAAGTCTTCTAGCAGGAGGCAGTGGTCACAGCTCAGGGAGAGGTGCCAGGATCTTGTGAGGTCTCAAGCCAGGGAAGTGAAATTGTTTTCTCTGTGCCACAGATTGCTGTGGCAGTGAGTAATCACTTCATTTCCCTGTGTCTTTTCATGCGAGGCATAAAGATTTGATAGTTTTTGAAGCCAGAATATTTTGATAGTAAAAAATCTTGTGTTCTCACATAATTTTGACAGGATCTGGTTTATGGGAGTTATTTTTCAGAGTGCCTTACAAAAGACAGACTCAGTTTCTTCCAAGGGAATGCTCTTATCAGGGAAACACCCCTCTGATGAATTTCCTGTGCAGGGACATATCCTTGAGAAGTGGATTTAATTTTCCCATTGTTTGTGACATCTAATTTGGGAAGAGAAGGAGAATTTTCCATCTGCTGGCATTTAAACATTCCTTCATGTGAACAAATTTCACTGGCCCCTTTTCGAGACTGCCTTCTGATTCAGATACTTGGTGAGGGTACCACATCAAAAGGGTTGGCTTGAACTCCTCACAAGTGTCTTGCACTGATCCTCACTTGTAAGTGAAGCCAGGCACCACTTTTAGACTCAGTTTACACTTGGACAATTGATGCGCCAGGTGATTAAAGGACTCGACCAAGGCCCTATGGTGAGTCTGTGGCAGAGTAGAAGTTGGCATTCAAGATTCGGATTACGACCCCAATTTCTGGTCATCTTTCCTTCTTCATACCCTTGGTCATTGCTGCGTTTTCCTCCCATATAATAACAATGACCAGATTAACTTGTCAGTTACTAACCATGTAACTGTTGATTTCTAGTGAGAAGTCCAGGATGTGACACTTAACACCATGAAGAATTTATGGGTAAAATTTCTGGGTAATTCTGCACTCTTTTCCTTCCTACAAGAATACTCAAGACCCATTTTCCTCCAAAGGACAACAATGTCCACCTCTGTGTGAGAAAAAAAATCATCCCCTCATATGCCTGATGAGCTGGAGCTATTATGGCAGCTGTGGCTTAGGTCACTTCCACAGCTCTGGTTTAGGGTTAAGAAGCTGTGAGCTGGTGCATTAATGGCAGAGGACCTTTTCATTATGTTATTTGCCAGAAGTCACACTTGACAGTCCACATGTTGCCCATAATAACTGCACCTCACACACTCCAGCAATTTACCAGTATTTGCCTGAGGTTAAAATTGTGAATCCCAGAGCATTTATATAAAATACTTTTATGCTTCCCTTGGATGATAAATGGTGCACTGTGTACCTTTGAATTTTGTTTGTCATGTCAAATTAACATTTGACAGCCTAAGCAAATTCCTACCCAATAGCTAGGAACACAATTACTCCTGGAGCTTTTTATAAACTTCTTTTGGCAATGGTACAAAACACAGAGAAGTTATCGAGGCACATTCCCTGCAGTTGCTGTAATCTTTACAAGCCAATCTCTTCTTTCACCAGGGGAATAAAAATAATGATATTCACAATAATAACAATGATGATGATGAGGAGGATGATGACATAGTTATTGCATTTTCAGTGGAAGATCTTTAAATACTTTATAAACAATAGCTAAGCTTCAAAATAAATAATCCTGCAAGACATGTAAGTATTATACTATATGTTGCATAGTGCCATTAGCCTACAGAGAAGATAGAACAAATCCTAACCTGCAGACTACCATAACTTTAAACTTTCATCTAATCATATTGTTAAAAATCTAAATATTCCTTCTCCTAACACATTTCACAATTAAGATATCCATCTGGAAATATTTTGAAATAGTCTAAAGATGAGTCAAAAAGCATGAGAAAACAAGGGAAGATCCCTCAACCCTTCTTATGCTGCTTTCAACATGTCTTCTTGAAGGTGTGAAAAATGGGAATTTTCTTATTTTTGAAACCTCATTAATGTTTATAAATATGTTAAGGGTGAGTGTAGAGAGGATGGAGCCAGACTTTTCTCAATGTCATCCAAT
>JANHGL010019780.1:31643-105473 GCA_024611195.1 Ceyx melanurus
TCTGTTACTTTATTTTATTAACATTAATTGTGGTAGAATAAGACTGAGGAGCTATAACTGCATTTCCCCCTTTTTCTGCACTCCGTATGTTACAAAGTAAAATTTATCTGAAGGAAAAATATAAAAAATATATCTAGGTTCTTCATAATGTTTTAAAACAAAACGTGAAAGTAAAAATGAAACACTAACCTCTGTATATCCCATTAGAATTGTAAAGGAAAAAGGTAAATTTTTGAGTGAAAAAATTCATTTATTGTGTAGGATGGGAAAATGCTATGTCTGTTCTCTTGGGACCCCTTAAAACAGTGAGGATGAGGAGCCCCAGCTCTCTGTGATCTGCCCTGTAGCAGTTTTGGGTGTGCAGGGCTGTTTGGAGGTGCATCCTGATTATATGATTTTTTAAGTTGAGCCAGGAGACTGTCACCTGCTTCCACACCACTGAGGCTGGTTGAAGACACAGTGCTGAATTTGCTGCATGTTCTGCAAGTTTCAAAACCCAGGCCACGGGTTTATACTTAAGTCCCAACTCTAGGTGTGTACTGCAAGGTTATAATTGATTCTCCTGCTATCTCTGCTCTTGCAAAAGCCTCCTACTGCAGGTGTTCCTCGAGTCTACTTGCCCAGAGACCACCAGCTAATTTTTCAGTCCTGACCTCAAGCAGTGAAAGATTTTCTGTGTCCTTCAGAGGGTACATGGGCAGGGAATTATAATTAGAATAGATTTTATTGTCAAGTAGGAAAAGACCCCACTCAATTCTCCTAATGCATGGTCCCCAGTGGCCCTCGCCAGTAACAAGGTTATAGATATGCTTTGAAGAGATCGGTTAGAAACTGGTAACCTGGTATTGTGCTTGAGTGATGCACATCCATGGAGTACCTTTTCCAGTCCTTACCCCCAGTATGGCCAAACTTTGAAAGTGGCTCCATCTGGGGGATGAGGACGAGCTTTTTATCATTTTGGTACCTTTCTTCACATCACTGGCACTGGACAGCACTAAACCTAATGCCTGTGAGGTATCAGTGAGCTGGGTCAGTGTTATCACTGTTTCACAATAAAACGGAAAATCCTTCCCTGCTGTATTTTAGGATGCTTTGACTGCATGACCTTAAAAGGGTCTCAGGGAAAGGAGTTATGGTGCCTCCTGAGACCCTGATGCAGTAAATTACCAGGAGAAAGCCTGAAGGGAGTAGATTGTGGGGAACCGGTGACAATGACAAATCAGTATAATGTGTGTTCCTGAAGGGTAGAACCTGGGCTCTGCAGAAGTTCAGCTTGCTGAAGTGGCAGTGAAAGCAAAGTCTAACTACATGTAGAAACTGAACAATGTGGATAATGGTAACCTGGGAAGGTCATGTCATCCTGTGCCTTGAGGGGAAGGAGAATGCCTTCTTGACCTAACCAGGTGAAGTAAGAAAGGCAGCATGATGCTTGTCATTTGGAAGGATACAACAAGGATCCACACAAGGATCCATGAGTTACCATACTCCTCCAAAAGGATTACTTATTGTATTTGCTTACCTTGTGAATCATCTGCTGGCCTGATTATAAAAAGACTGTGAACACACAGGCCTCTTTAAGATGTGTGGGTGTGAGATGTCTTGTCGCTGAATATGTCACTCATCATTTCTTGAACTGTTGGCTACACTGAAAACTACCACATTGGAGCTGTAAATGGGTAGCATTGCCTAGAGGCAGAATCCAGAGAGTGTGCAGGACAGTGTAAGTGCCACAGCTAACTCATGCAGCTGGCATTGAGAAGACATCTGCCGGTGTTAGAATATCAATATATTCCATGGCAATTTCCCACTGCTTTTTCTGTGTGAGTCAACATTTGTAATTACTTCACACTAAGTTCACTCACACCAAGTAGGAATGGGTGAGTTGCCTGGCTGCTGTGTCTTGGGTGAGCAGTAAGTCATCAGAGGAAGAGATCTTTGGGCCCTTTATTGTTAAAGATGGTCTTTTGTGCTTGCCTTTGCCAGGTATATTAGAGGACTGTAAAGCAACCCATGGTGGACCTGGTGAACACAGCAGAATTTCCTGCCTTCTGTGACTAGATGTGTATCCTGAAAGAGAAAGTTGATTGCTCCACTGGCTACATTAGCAATAACATTAACCATTATTTGCTCCTTTCAGAGCCTTCACACTCTTCCAGTTAGACCAGCCATTCCAGTGAACTACACGGTATTTTCTGCAGAGCTTAAGGGGTTAGAGTAGGGCCATTTGAGAATTCAGATCACAGGAAGTAATATGGAGCATCTTGCCTCTGGGCACAGCTTTCTTCCAAGGCATATATTTTGTTAGTTTTCAGAGTAGCAGGAGAGTTTAGGAAGCAGAGTAGAATTTTGGTCCCTCATCCAAGACTGGTGTGTATGCAGATTTGCTGTCACAGGTAGCATGGTAAGAGCTATTCTTTTTTTTTTGGTCTGGCTATAGGATTTAAAATATAGAGTTATTTTTCTACCAGTTTCATAAAACTCATAAGGCCAAATTTTCTTCTTGGATATGTGTGTAAATTTCCTAGTGATGATATAATGACCACAGAGATCTTAAAGGATGCTGTGAGAAAAGGTTGGAGATAAAGACCGACCCAAACCACAGCATTCAGGACCAGGATCTTACTCCCCTTTTAATCTTTTTTTTTTGGTCTGGTTTTGTTTTGTTTTGTTGGTTGGTTTGTTTATTTTAAAACAAAACAAAACAACAACTTGCAGCCAATCAATGAAATTGCCCTGGTGTAGAAATCCTGGTTGGGAGTGGAAGATCAGATTGCTGGGTCAAACTTCATTGCTTCACAGTTTGGGAGTACATTGATCTGGGCTGCCTGAAGAGTCCAGACTAAAATGCAGTGATCTAGTGTTTAATTTTTAATCTTTGCCCTAGCAGCATGTGGACCCAAAATCCTTCTCAGGCTCATTTCTTGTTTCAAATAAAACCAGACTTTTTATTCCATAAAGTGCAATGGAAAACTCTAGAACTTACAGGCTTATGGCCCCTGTATGTGTTCTCTAACATGCTATACATTACAAGAAGAACCACCGTGGCAGCTCTCCTCCCATTGTAATGTGTCCAGGTTGTCAAGTGTGCAGAACAACTCAATCCAGGAATGCACTATTTAAACTTAATCAGAAATATAACTTCAAGGACAAATAAGCTGGAGCCTCATTAGCTGGGGCCTTCTGTGATATCAGTAGGAGACATCACCTGATAAGACACTGCTTTGCAACCTGATCCTGTGTTTCTCTTTATCATGTGTCTAGGCAATGCTTAGAGAACATGGATCTGTTAGCAGGCAATTTACTTGTGCCTTGCCAGGTCCATCTGCAGGCCTCTCTTTTTCACTGCGAATTATTGTAACATCAAATGTGCCACCTGCTCCTTCTTGGGAAAAAGCCAGGGTAAGCAGCCAGCAAAGCTGTCTGTGATCCATCAATCTTCCTTGTAGCAATGGTGTCCTAAAAGATGTGAAAATTGGGAGATGAATGCCTAAAAGTGGGATGCAAACCCTTCAGACCCGCTTAGGGAACTTCCTTAATCACTTGTAATTACATCATGTTTTCCATTGCAAGAGCTGAAAAGTTTGTCCACGCTCCTGGAAGAGTCCACTACTATAATGAGTTTGGAAAGCAACAACCAGTGAGTAAAGTCTGGAAATTATGCCAAAGGAAAGCATGAAATTTAATAATAGATGGTTAAGATAGATGTGGACTGCTAATAACATATTTAGTGTCTGTGGTTCATCTCACCTCAGCATCACCATTTGACTGTTTTGTGCAAAACATAAAAAAAATAATTAAAAGAAATCTTCTCTCAGGTTACATAATTTTTCAGATTCAGAACTAAGCACACACCATATTTGCAATCAAGTAATTTTACTGAAAAGATTTTATGAAAACGTTGACCCTAATAACGTGGGAAAGGTTTTGAAGATGCCACCATGAAGTGAAATATTTCATGTTGCTATTGCAATGAAGTTCATCTTTCAGCAACTGCTCGGGCTCAGTGCTTGGTGTGGCACTAGCTTATCTCACACATTTTTTTTCTTTAATGAAAAATATTTACAAAAGAAACAGACAAACTATTGCTTTGGTAAGGCTTTATGTTCCAGGAGGGTGGTATGCTGGAATTGTAGTGAAGGGTGATTGGTGATGGTTGTTTAATAAAAGAAATCGGACTCCATCCACAGATTTAGATAAATTTCAGCTCTTAGCTTTATTTTGTTTGGGGAGAAAACCAGAGTTTTTAACAGGCTTATTTTTGCTACTGACTCTGCATTCTTTCATGCATATATCTTTGGAGAGAAGACTTCTGGGATACACTTGAGCTATGCTAAATATGTTCTTCTTCTGAAGAAGTGGATCCCAGTTACATTGAGGTCCCATTTCTCTCCTAGAGTGAAATCTGCCCTACTACAGCTCCAGGTTTAGACTCCTTGGTCTGGACAGATCTCTGCTCATCTGGCTCTAACTACTATTTTTATATGTACTGAAAGGGTGCAGCTCCCTGGTAGAAAAGGTGCCAGTGATACAAAGCCTGATTTGGTTAGTTGATGTAAATATCACTCTTTGTAGCAGATGGACTCTTCTCTCTGCCAGAAGCACCTCACTATGCTGCAACCAGAATTTTAATTACAGCATTTTTTAGTTTTTTTCTTCTGCACAAACACAAACCCCTGTGTAAATATAGCTGCACAAACAGGACATTTGATGAGATCCCAAGGGTCACCAGCCAGGATGCATCATACTATGGAAAGGGTATAAAGATGGCTCCTAAGATGAAAAGCCCTCTCAGAGCAAGCCATGTTGAACTCTTTCTAACCATAAAATATTCTTTTATTTTGAAAAATTATCATAAACTCTTAGAATAAATATAATACAGCCTGCCTGGAGAAGCTCTATCAGAACAACAGGGTCAAGCACAAAGAAATGTCAAAAAACTCCCTCCCTAACTAATGTGTATCACTTTCATTTCATCCACCTGTTAAAAAGACAACTTCCCCTCCTTTAAAGCTGAGATGCATTAACTCCATAAATAGTTCAGGCGGCACAAATCACTAATTCTGTAGTAGAGAGGTGCTGATTTATTCTGGATGAAAAGCTGCCCTTGAAAGTTACTACCCTGAAGGACCAAGTTGCACCTAAAGAGGTAGGTGTGGAGTGTCTTTTTTTTTTATTGTTTTTGTTTTGTTTTTTTTCTTCCATAGGCCTGGACAGTTTGGTTTTTAGAGAAAACTAGTCTTTCTACTTTAATTGGAGGTCATATACTTTTCAGAACTCTTTTTGTCAGTTTTTTTGTTGTTCTGAGACCAACATATCAGTATATCAAGGTTTTTTCATTGTTAGTTTAGGGAGGTGGGAGGTAAGAGGCATGGGTGTGTGACTGTCCTTTCTGTGAAAGTAAGAAGTGTGTTAAGAAAAGTCTAGATGAAGTAAATGTTAAAAAAGTAAATCCTGCTTCCTCTGGCACAGAATGGGAATGAATACAGATGCAGTAGTACAAGAAAGTAAGCTAAGCAACCTCAAACCCAGACAATATCATGCTAATTATTTTACATAAATCAGAGCTAAAGAAACTTTGACAATCTCTGTTCAGCTAATAGGAATAATTTGTTAAAGTATAGGAAAGAAGACTGTTAAATTGGAGCTCTGGTTCACACAGGAATGAATTAATTTATTAAATACAATTGTGTCTGAACATGAACTGAGTTGGAACTGTAGGTCTGTGGTCATTATTGCTAAAACAAAGTGCACCTTTCAAAATGAAAGCTGTGGGATACTTCACTAAGCAGTCATGCCTTATGCAAAATAAAAACCTTCTCTTAAGTGTAGGCTGGAAACTTTGTGGTGGCAGCAAGGTCTCCTCAAAGAGGTCCAGCTTTTCATGCCTCTGGTCACAAAGGGAATACTGAGCAAATAATTTTCTTGAGCACCCTGACTCTTCAGCACCGAGACAACCACAAAGTACTGAGCAAAGCATATAGCATAAAAGAGTCACACAAAATACAGGACCTCAGTAGATGTTATAAGCGAAGAAGAGATGAGCAGTGGATTCGGGAATCTTCTCCCCAGTTCTGCCCATTTGCAGGAAAAAAAAAATCCTGCCTCCCTGGGTGCAAGAGGGATTGCGTCACTGGAGGCAATGTGTCTGTATACAGCCTCTGGACCTCTGGCAAGGTCCTCAGACAAAAGCCCATATTTTCTCTTGATACAGTATCTGGGTGAACTCTGAGCCAGAAGAAACTTTTCTGTCAGCTTTTTTTATTTCTTGATTCTTGTTCACCCAGGCCTCTTTTCCAGAAAACAAAACAATATTCACAGACTTCTGATTTAGAGTAACTAAGAAGCTGTCCAATTTCTGTCTCCCTTCCATGAATAAGAAGAAACTTATAAATCTGAGTGCTAAGTTCAGTCAACATACACCAAAAACATCACTTGCTCTTAGCCTGTAACTTGGGTGTTTTTGCAGAATGCAGGAAAACAGAAACACAGGGCCAGGGCAGTGCTTCATGGTCAAAAATTCAGTATTTGCTTCTTATGAATGGAACAAATATTTGCACCCATCAGCATTTTAACCTCAAATTATTTAATTTTGGAATCCAAAATTGAGGAGGAAGCATTTCACTCTGGCTTTGCTGATGTACTCCAGTTTGTGTAACTCCTCCCAGCTGCAGATTATTATGTTGGTAGCTTTCATCCTCACCAGCTGATATTTTTCCCAGTGTCACAATGATTTATTAATCTTTGTTGGGCTTCTGATAACATTTCACCAATAAATTAGTTTTAAATTAAACTTTCTGTTGTGTCTTTTATGTTGGGCCCAGTGCATGTGCTGGAAAGGAAAATTAATTTCAAAGATACTTTATAGTTCTTTTTATCACTCTCTTTAGCTACAGACTCACCAGCTGCTACATTTATTTTGCTTTGGGTGAAAGTTGCAAAAGAGCTGCATAAACTATGAATAAAAATTTGCTGCTAGTGAAGATGAACAATTGTATGAAATACTTTAAATTGCCACAGAGAAGCAGTTGTACATATAACTGAGGGTGCAGCCTAGGAAGAGAACCTGTGCCTAATTTATATGATACTTAATGACAGAATGAAAGCCCACTGTGATTGTCACTTCAAGATTTCCCATTTCCTTGCTGATACACCAGCATAAACATTAGAAAGCAGCAATGAAAGAGCCTGGATCAGAGCTTGTGCCTATGTTTTGTCTTTACCCTTTTATTTGGGTACATCACATGAGCAGGTAGCACTCTCCCTGAGCAGTTATGGTGGGGCTGGGGACACTGTCTCTCTCGTGTCCTGGTGGTCTCCCAGGACTGGTTGGAGGTCTTAGCAGGGCTGTCCCCCCTTACCTGATGGCTGGGCTACTCAGCAGCCTGTCCTCCTGCCCCATCTCTGCTTTTCCTCCACTTTTATGGCTGAACAGCTTTTAATGGTTCAGCTCAGAACAATTTTTTGTTCATTAGGGTTCCTGGGGAAGGCAGGCACACAGCAAGCCAAGAAAAAAATGTATTCCTTTACATAAATCACCTGAGCAAAGCAGAGCTCTACAGTGTTTTGTAACATCCCAACTTCTGCAGCAACATGGTCCAGTGGCAAGCATGGGAAGATGGGGATAAAAGAGGCATGAGACCACATTTTGTTTTGACTGTGCCTGGTAAGGCTGCATTTGCTTTTCCTCAGCATCATGCCAGTCAGCTCTGTGCTTTCAAACAAGTCAGGAAATGGCTTCTTTCCACAGCTCACACATGGTAGCAGGACCTCCACCACTGTCTGGGGTTCCTGTGCACCTTGACATGTTCCAGAGGGATGGCCAAAGGACCCTCCAAGGCTGGAAGCTGCTTCACCAATGGGAGACTCGACCCACAGGTTGTACTGAAGTGTTTCAATTTTAGTAGCTCTCTGAGGTGATGAGAGGAGGTAAAAAATGCATGCTTGGCTTAACTGAATTTGAAAATTGAGTATTTTATGGTATAAAATATAAAAGCCCTGAGCACCGTTTCTGTTGTAGTTTATTTTTGTAGCAGATGCCATTCATTCTCCCCTTGCCCCATCTTTTCAGCACATTGTAAGTAGTAATGATGCATAGTGTTCTTGATGAAACACTTATCTGGGGCCCATTACTGTAATGACAGACCCCTCCATACTGTTTTGAGGTTTTATTATCAAGATGACTGCCTAACTTCAAGCTGATTTTCATAAATCATTCTTTTCTCATAAACTTAAAGAAAAAAAAAAAAGGTCTTTTGGAAACCTGTGACCTATTTTATTGTGTGATTCCTCACCAATGATCCCACTGCCAGGCCCACAGGCAGTCACATCAGCTCATGGTTTGCTTCCAGGAGATTATTTTATATTATTATATTATTTTATTATTTTGTAATCTCATGGGTTTGAGTGATCTTACCATCAGCCTTTACAGTGCTTTGCTCAGTACTATAACCTTGATTTCTGTGCAGACTGGAATTGCAGTACCCCTGCAGACAGGAACAGACTACCTAAATCACAATTCCAGTCCTCAGATGCAGCTTCATGTTTCCAAGGGAGCAACCTAAGGAACACTTGCCTTGGCCACCCTGTCCTCCAAAGTGAAAATGTCATCTGGGAGGTGTCTGGTCAGAGGAAGGAGAGCTATGATTCTTCCTGAGGAGGTTCTGGGAGGAAACCCTGGTAGGACACCCTGGTAGGACACACATCTCCTGCCATCTCAGTGCCTCTCAATCAGCCCACTCCATCACTGCCTCAGAGCAGAAAGAGCATTTGTGTATTTTCCTCTGTGACCTCTTATTATTTTTGGATAGGAAATCCAGAGGAATTCCTAACAGAAGCATGGAAAAAAACCAAAACCTCTTTGTGCTAGTCCACAGGATAAACAGTTCCAGCACTGAAAGAAAACTGGGGCTCCTGAGGTTTCCAACTCATGCTCTTTGTCCCAGCATCCAGGTGCAGGACACCTCATCCCGCTCTCCTGGAGGTGACCTTTCCCAGAGCAGTGTTTGCGTTGTATGCCAGCTACTTCTTGCCATCTTGCTTGCTTATGCCACCTCTCTGCCATTTGGTATTTATGAGATCCCTCTTTTCTGTCACACCCAAAGCATTGAAGGGCCACATCTCACAGGCTCTGGGTCACCTCCCTCCTGCCAGCCCCACGTGATGGAGCAGCCACTGCGCCCACCTCCCTCCTGCTGTGGGGCAAGATCTGCCTCCCACGCTTTTCCCTGGGCAGTGTTTTCCTAACAGATAATGCAAAGAAATCTGTTTGTATCCCCTACCGACTTCAGCAGCTGTGGGATTTCTCTCTCTGTCACAGGAGTCGTGCAACTCTGCATTTCCTTCGTGGTTTATGTCTCCCAATTTCCTCTAATGGCTGGTGATCATAGCAGTCTCTCTATGCCACGCAGTCTGTTTTGGCCTCTGATAGGGGTCACTTGTGGAGTGCTTGGGCTATGGGATCGGCAGGGATTCTGCCTGTTCTGGTGACTGTGCTTTTTCCCAGGCATTGGGTGATTCCTATTAGATCTTTGTTAAATCTTTGGATGTAGTTCATGTCTGAGTGATAATTTGGTCTGATTTTTTTGGATATCAGTTATTTTAACATTTAGGGAGAATTATTTATTTTTTTTTTTGGCAGATGAATTCATTCCACAGTACAAACAAGGGAGAATCTAAGATATTTATGAATTTAGGATAAACACAAAAAATGGTTTTGTTAAGGAAAAAAAGTAGTCTTTTAAAATGTTAAACAGTACTTATTTTTCTAAACAGAAACATTCTTTTTCTTCTGAACTAAAGTTTCGTTTATAAATTGGCATCAGTTATAAAAAGATTTTTCAAAATCTTACATAAAACTACCTAAATAAGTAATTTTTGGTTTCAGAGTCTTTGTGATCTATTTCCTTTTTTTTCCCCCCAGTTCCTTACCCAAGAAACTGGAACCCAAGCAAGCCCTTTGTACTTAGATTTGCAAATTGTTATGGTGTAAACAGTTGTTCCCTCTCTTAGCCACTGCAGCTTTCTTAGCCTTGTCCACTTCCTTAAACTTTCCTTAGCATGTGGCAGAGGGACAGCGTTCATGGCTGCATTGACCTGGAAGAGACTGTCCGAGGACACCTCTGTCCTCCACTGAAGCTGCTGTCAGCCACAGTTCCTGGGAAAGGAAGTCATAAAGTTTCTTCTTCTGGGCTAATTCAGTGGGATTTTTGTTGTTGTTTGTTTGCTTGTTTGTTTGTTTTCTTTTTGCTGGCAGACCTCTTACATCTCTATGTGATAAATACATATGTATGTATTTATTTACTTATTATTTGGCCTTTTTTGCTCTGGCTCTGTACTAGGTTTTTACAGTCAGTGTAGTTGACCAAAGCTATATCAAACAGATAATGAAGGCAGATGAATCAAATCTGCTATTGTTTTACTTCATTTTGCTTTTCAGTTTGTGGACCACTACAAAATTTCAAAAGGAAGCATAAACTCCTCTGTAGCAAATTTGAGCCTCCTGCAATAGTCGATTCTCAGTTAGTTTTTGTGGACCCCTTTGAGATTATATTTCTTAAGCGTCTTAGGGATTTCTTGGCCACATATTGAAATCAGTGGTTTAGTGTGCTATGGTAGTGGTGGAACCAAGGGTGATATTTGAGTGAAGGGGTACAAGGTCCCACTACTTGTATATTAAGAGCTCTGTTGCCTCAGGTTCTTCAGCAATGCCTCATAAATATGCACTGGATCAGCAGTGCTGAGGGGAGCCCTTTTACGCACAAAATAAAAATGCAAAAACTTAAAAGAACTGTCCAAGTAATGTCTTCTTGATGCCTTCAACCCTCCCCAAGTCAATGGAAACAATGAATGTAAATCCTTACAGCCAATGGGATTAGCATGTGCAAATTCACTCTAGAGGAAACTGGATGATTGGATGAGCTTTTGTTAAAGTTGCAGTATTCCCTACCTGCAATTTGTTACAAAATTTTTAATTGCTAACTAATTTATTCAGTTAATGTCTATGTGGAGTTTCAATGAATTTTGACTAGAAGGAACATTTTTGTGGTCTGAACTATTTCACTGTTGAGATGTTCCAAACAAAGGAACAATTGGAACAGATTTCTTAAAGAACCACGTTTCCAATTAATTGCAAATCACAAACTAACAAATTACTAGACCATTCATCTCATACCCAGAGGAATAAGTGCTGCCAATTTGAGAAGGAGACCATATTTTTCAAACATAACAAAGAAGCTGAATTCCTGTTTTCAGTGTAAAACGGAACTGTGCTTTAACAGTGAAATCCAAAATTGTGTCTGTATTAGACCAGTTCTAATTTAACTATAAAATTCAATTATACACTGATGATGCTCTCCCATTTTATTCCCTTGAAGAGATTCCCATAATTTTCCTAATACTATCTTTGGACATCACCTGGAGGCATCTGTTCTAATGACTGCTGCCACTTATCCTCCTCATTAGTTTCCTGACGCCCTTGGTTTTTGGCACTGATTTACAACATTCAAGACAGGAAAGCAGCCTGACCACCTTAACTCAGTGTCACTTGCAGACCAGTGCAGTGATAGGACAAAACACATCATAGCCTCACAGGAAATAGCTGGGCCCCACAAAATGTTTCTTGTTCACCAGATGTGCTAGACCTGAGCAGTTAAGAAAACAAAAGGTGGCACTGAAATAAATTAGCAGCAAAAATACAGCTCTGGCACTTTAAAATAGCAAAAGAAAAACCATGTTAGGTTATAAATTTAAAAGAGATATATAGAAGATAGATATATATAAAAGAGAAGAAAAAGATGGTTTCCATTAGTTGATGTAAATTACATATTTTTGCTGAACACTCTTCTCTTGACATGGGGAATAACAAGTGCTGGATTTAAGTTATGCCTGGATGAGTATATGAATGATGGTTTCTTGAAGGTATGATTCTAGCAGGGCTTCTCCACCCCCTTTTGTTTTCACTATGCCTGGTAGATTATATTAATTTCTAGACCCTTCTGTGTGTAATTGGATGTGAAAGGTGCCATCTTGTAAAGTGTAGAGGGTGACTGGGGAACAAATGGTGGGAGCTGAGCAAGGTAGCTGATGAGAAGGTGAGAATCTCGAGGGGTCTTAATTCCTCTCAGAGGATGAAAGGATCAATAGCAATGTGACAGGCTGCAACAGGGTAAGGATCTGCTATTGACCCAGAAGTGACCATGGCCATGCTGTTACTTCTCACTGTCTCTGTTTCCCTCCCTGCTCTTGCACAGACTAGTCCTTGAGATAGAGATTGTTTGGCTGCCTGCCTCCACCTGTGCTTCACCTGAGTCCCTCTGTGGTCCTGGTTGGTGCAGGCTGGTAGCCTGAGCAGACTGGTGATAGAGCATGTTGTGAACCCCAGCCAGTTTGCAGCCCACTGCATCAGGGAAAAAAGGAGGCAGAAGTACACCTGGGTTTTGCCCTGATCTGGATTTGTAACACTGATGGGCTACATACCTGGGTCCATTAAGATGAACATATGCTTTGTGATTATACAGTAACCAACACTGATTATTTTTTGCTGCCAAGACCTCTGTCTGTTAATGTAAGAAAACCAGCATGCGTTGATTTAATTATATGTGTCTTACCTCCCCAGCAGCAAAAGAAATCTGATACCCAGGAATATTTGGCAGGGGGAGTGTGGGAGCAGGACTGTTTAGCCAGATCACTACTATATATAAAATCATTGCTATTAAAGCACTAACAGAATTATTGTGTTAGAGTACCAGAGATTACATATCCTCAACTACTAAGGCCACAGCTACATCTTCAACTACTAAGCCTAAAATGACAACTTGCAGAAATCTCAGACAGGGAAGGGTCTCCAAAAAGAGAGGTCTCTTGGGGCCCAAACTAGTGTATTTTTTCCCTTCCTAGAAGACATTTGCATAACCTGTACCTAAGCCTCTCCAGTGAAGGAGATTGGACCCTGATGCATCAACAGATGGGAAACTTTCCCCAGGCTCCATCCCAAGCAGCCTCTTGCTTCTTGTTTAGCTGATCTCTTCTTGGCCTTACTTTCAACCAGAACAATTGCTCACTGTCATCTTATTAGAGTTTTCTGTGAATTTAAGAACCAGAATATTGCCTTGCCTTCATCTTCTCTAAACAATCTTTTCTAGACTAAACAAAGGCAATTCTTTCTACCTCACTGGCTATATTTTCCAAATCTCTGATCATACTTGTTGATCTCCTCTAGATTTTCTCCAGTGTATCTGTATCTTTATGAAAGTACAGTGCCCAAAACTTGATATAACCTTTCAACTGAGACCTCCACACCAAAGCGCAGAGCAGAATAATTGCCTTCTTTGTCTTACATGTGATGCTTCCATATATACAACTCAGATATTTACATTTGCTAACAAAAATCCAGCCTATTATTTGCCACATCCCTCAGACCTTCTTCTGCTTACAAATTTCTTCCAGCTTTTTTGTTGGGAATTTGAATTCTCCTTCCTGAAAGTAGCACTATATCCTAGTGGTTACTTAATCAGGTTGGCTGTGGACCATCTTTCCAGATCATTTCTGCACTTTGATCCTCTGACTTTGATTCTCTTGTAGCCTCTCCAAGTTTAATGTTAACCACAGATTTAATCATTTGCATCATTAGTGAAAAGGATGGAAATGGGCCCATAAAAGGTCCCAGAGGAATCCCACTTGAACAACTTCCTATTTGATAGAAACAATTGATAACTGTGTTTTTAGAGAGAAGTTCACCTCGTTGTGCACCCATCCTGTTGTGATTACATTTTAGCTCAAACCTAATGTGACCATGTTGGGAGGCTAAGATAAATCATATCCACTTGCTCTTCTTTATTCACTAAGCCAGCTATTCTGTTAAAAAGGAAAATTAGATCAGTTTGACATGTTCTGTTCTTGACAAACTCAAGTGGACTGCTTTTTATCATGATATTATATCTCCCAGGTATTCAAAAACTGATTGTTTAATAACTCATTCCAGATTCTTTGGAAATCAGGGTGAGTGGTTTATAACTTCCTGGGGTCTCATTATTCCTTTTTAAAGATCAGCACTATGCTCACCCTTCTCCTGTGCTCTAGGGCTCATCCTGTTCAATGTGACTCCTTTACAATAATTGCTTTACAATAATTTTTAGTGATTCACAGATTACTTCATCTTATTCCTTGAATAAATTCAGGTGAACTATATGAGGCCCTGTTGGCTTATATGCAGTTGGCTCATACAAGTATTCTCTAACTTGGCCTTTTCCTGTTTTGGTCTGTAGTCCCACTTTATTTAAAAAGTAATTTAGTTAATGAGCTGGTCACAAACAGCTTTTTTAATAGTAAGGGCTGCATCTAGAATCATGCCAGGCTTCTCCGCATCATTTATTTGCTTCATTTTCCTGTTTAGCAATGGATCAAGACTTTCCTTTTTCTTCCTTCTATTAAAATATATTTATAGAACTCTTCCCACTTCCCATTTATCTCCCTTCCTAGTTGAAATACCTTCTGTGCTATAGCAGCTCTGCTTCTGTACCCAATTGTTTGTCTTGCTTCCTTCTTATCCTTATGTGTTTGCAGTACTCCATTCTGTAGTATCCATTTTTTAAAAGTCCTCAGAGTGCTACTGATGCAGCTGGAATCACAACTCAGTGTGCCTGGCATTCTTCTGCAGAAGGGTAGCTTGCTTTCTTGTTTTTAACATAGCAGACTTTTAGGATCTGCTCACTCTTATACTTCTGCTGAAATCCTTTTTTAGTTAACCTATTGTATTTTTTCTATACAGTTTTGGGTAACTACAATTTCCTATTGCAGACATATGTAATTATCTGGACAACTTATACAAATGTTCATAAAAGCTGCTTCTACTTTCTATTAGTGATTGGATGGACCATAACGGATCATGGTCCCCAAGGTCAGCTGTGTCATAGCATCCAACCAATGACTCACAGTTCTTTCTGTTCCACTGGCTCCCTGCATTTACCTGCAGTGGTCAACATATCACTCCTGTATTTACACTTTTTGTCTACTTTATAACTGGTATTCCTGATTCTCAGGCTGCAGAGATTTTTCAGTTAGCCAAAAGCTTCTGCAACTGGACTTTTCCAACTCTGCTTAAGAAGGCACTGTCAGATAATTTAGGATAACCCCAGTTTGGTATAGTCTCAGCCACAGGCATCCCTCTATACCTCTGTGGGGCTGGTTTGGATCAATGGGCAGTTGAGCCTGAGTAAGGTCATCTTAGTTTGACCTAATGTCTTCTTGAAACTTTAAGATGCATAGGCTCCTAACATGGCTGTTGTCAAAACCAAAGAGCAATCCAGTCCAATGTATAGCAGTCTCACCTTAATGAAAAATATCCAGAAATACCATGATACATGAAGATTTGATAACTGTCATTATATGCTATGTCTTAATGCTTTGCTGAGACATTATATATTTTTTTGACCTCATATAGAAACCATGAGTTTCTCACCTTCACCAGCCTCTTTCTGGAAATTCAATCCCTAAGCTGTTACCAAGCCCACAGAGAAACAAAATTCTCCCTCAGCAGGACACCAGCATGACTTCAGAGGTACTCTTATGCTCCTCATGTCACCAACATGTCTGTGCAAGATGGTTTCATTAGGGCTTGCTCTCGGTCTTACTGAACTTGGGGCCCTAATAACATAAAAAGTGCAGGATCAGCTCAGGGGAAATAGAGTTAAGCACATGCAGAAACCCTTAAAGGGCTGGAGCTGAGACTGCAAATCTTGTTTGACCTGGTGTCTCATTTGTGACCCATCCCATTGTTCTGAGCTTAATGCTATCCATTTCCTCTTTGTTTGTTTTCATGTATTATTATTTTTAATTGTGCCTATTTTATTTTAAAGAAACTATAAAAATAAACTCCCTTGGGCCACAGAATGTGGATCAACACAGTCAGGTCAGGCAATTGCTTTTAGTGTCAACACTGACTCTGATATAAATAAAAGTTTCAAGGCCACAGTTTTGCCTAGAACCATTTTGATAAATAGCTTTAGTCCTGATGTGACTTCTGGGAATGCAGTTATTCCTAGCAGGATTTCAGAAGGATGATTACTTTAGAGTGAAAGAGTCTTTTGGGAGTATGGCTAAGATATCTGAGGAGTTTTCTCATTGCAGAACTAACACCTTGCATCCAAAGAACCTCTAAATATTTAGTTTTCCTTTACATCATTAAACTGTGCTGACTCATTGCAATTGAATCTCACACATGGATTGGGGCTCTTCTGCCCTATGTCATGTTTCTGTAGTGGAAGTGAAGTTTGTGCTAGACAGGGACTAGAAGGGTTGGAGAATGAAAGGAAGACTCTTGTAATGAAGAGACAAGAGCAGTAACATAAAGGTAATTTCATCATATTCCTCTCTAAAGGGAGAAGTTGAGGGATATGTTACAGTGGAACAGACAAAGTGGGTGTGCAAACTGAAACGGTGGTCCAGGTGTATATCTTTTTCCAATGAGAGGCTGAAATTCAGTCTCTGTAAAACAGCTGCAGTCACTTAAGAGTCAGGCTGAAAATTAGCAGAATTAGGTATTTAAACAACATCAGGGCACTTGGATTAAACATTAAGGACTGTAAGAGACATGCAAATTATACTTCAGTTATTACAGTTCCAGAGAGTGTAAAAAAATGTGATCTCCCTTGAGCAGAGGCAAAACAAATTTTAAAACTGCTGTTCTGAGTTATGATGGCATGCTTATGGAAAACAGACAATGTTGATACCACAAAAATTGGATGGGTACCATTAACAGTAAGCATCACACAGAAAACAATACACCCATTTTTTACATTAAAAAAAAAAATCAGATCATTTATTTATGGGAGGGATTAAAATAATTTTTTAAATTATGTTCTTTTAGCCAAAAACTCTTTAATATAAAAACTAAAAAATCTATTCATGCTTTTGACAATAAAACGTGCCCTTCTATAGAGAATACAATAATAGTAATATGGTACAAACAGATTCAGAAGATGCTGTCATAAGACTTTTCTGTGAGTTATTTCTGTAGCCATATTAAAATAAGTGGTACTTGACAATTTTTGAATAACGGGATATAGAGCTGCCTTGATCTTTTGGCTGCTGGTCCCTTTTTTTTTGAGGCAGGTAAGTAGTGACTGATGCCAATACTGATGTGGAAAAGCAAAACTTCCTTAAGCAGAAACTAAAAAAAAAAGTTGGAAGAGTTTATATTCAAGCAACGATTAATAAGAAGGAACATGAGAAATGTATGAAGAGAGTGAGTGGATAGATAAGAGAGGGAAGAATTAATACCCACATTGTCTTTAAAACAAGAATGCAGAAATTCAGTGAAACTCAACAGCAGGAATGAATGTAATAGTGATAAAGGCAACTAGACATGGAAGCCCCTAGTTACAGGATGTTTTGGAAGTTAGGAGTTTATCAGGATTTATGTAGAGAGCATGAATATGCCAAGTCTCACTGTGAATGTTAAAGAGAGCCAGGAACCAGAGCAGCTTCCCGCGGTGATGTGGAAGCATTGTTTCTCTCCCAGAGGTGGTCCATCCCACCTCCTGCTGTCGGCTGCAGGACCCCTACCCAGAGGGCCCCACGGGGGGGTGGGCTTTGGCAGCTCCCTCTCTCCCACTTGGCTGAGTTTGGTGGTGTTGGTCTGGGCCTCTCTGAGTTCCCACTGCATATTGGCTGGTGCTGGAGTGAGCCTCTGTCATGGTCAGGGATTGCATGGACCATGGGGAACATGATTCCTTTAGCTAGCAAGATACCCTTCTTCCCAAAGCAGGCAAAATACCTCATCTCTACACAGGCAGAAGTCCTGAACACCAGTTGTTTGGTTGGGAAACTCCACGTTTCTCTGAAATGAGAGACAAAATGGGTTCCACTCCTTTCCTAAAAGTCACTGATGCAGGTGCTGATGCAAACGCTTTCAGGCTGCAGCCTTGACTTTTCATGCTGAATTGGAGCTGCCTGGGATCTGTAGGGGATGCTCTGTGGGAATGGGAGAGAATCTTTTGCTCCAGGGAAGACCCATGATAGACTTTTAATTCTGGGAAACTGTGACCCACTTCCATGACATTGCCCTGAAGTCCACTATTGGGAAGCAATCATTCACTTTTAAATTCCTTATCTTGAGGGAGAATGTAATATTTATGGCTTTTTACCCTGTTTACTGCACATGCTGATAAGCAGCTCTGGGACCAAGGAGCTGTCTATGCCTTTTTTCTTCCTAATTAAAAAAAAAAAAAAAAAAGAAAAAAAAAAAGAAAAAAAGAAAAAGTTGAACTTTCAGTAACTGTTTTAAAAATTCATGCAGTGCTGGAAAGGTCAATGTCCAGAGTAGTTTAGGATTCAGATCCCAGCAGGTTTCTTACTCTTTTCCCAGTTTCTCTAGGGAAAAGCTAAGTGGAACACCTGAGGGGAGGAGGTATTGGTCATTAATCTAGGAGTCAGCATCTGGCCAATTCCAGTGATCTTAGTAAAAGAAAACATGTGCATAGTGTGTGGTTTCTTAAAGCTTGGGTTTGTTGCCTGGCCTGCCAGGCTGAAGAATTGCTTGCTTTTGTGAGTTTAATAATAAAATGGATGGTAAGGTCAGGGAATAAGCCAATGTTTTAGCCATCCAGCTGGGAGACTTAAGGATGCCTCACAGGAATTAGCTGGACAGGAGGATTTTGATGGATTTTATGTGAAACTGATGAAAAATAATTGCTTTTGGAGAAGGGTCACATGCAAAGCTGGTGCAGGCAGTAATCTTCATTACTGATGTCTTCTCTATGTAGAAACACAGACTGGTAAGGAGGGAGATTTGATTTTGACTAATGATCAATCAGAAGGACTCCATGAAGGGGTAAAGTGTTCCTGAACATAGTATGCTTACTTTAGGGGAACATTTCATTAGATGAAAGCAATATTGTCACAGTACATGCATTGGTAGCTTCATCCTCCTGTTCATCCTCCTCATTCTCCTCTCATTTCATTACAATTGCTATTATTTGTATGAGGAAACATAAGAGGGAAAGCAAGCTAAGCACATTGGGAGAAAAATGTGTCCTTACTGGGTTTAGACCATTTGGTACAGAAAGAGACGAGAGGCTGCAAAGGTATTTTGATTAATAGTCCAGCAATTGTGCTCTACTTACTAAACTACCTTCCTAGTTAAGCTTATCTGTATTTTTCAGTATTATAGTGATGCTGGAGTAACTCATTGACTGCAATTTAACAAAACTTTGGCTGTGGCAGAAATCTGTGTATGTATCCTCTGGCCATCATGAATAGTCTGTTTTTCAATGGTATTTCCATCACAGACCCTCATCTCCTCTCCAGTAGTCCCCTAACTCCTGGGGAGACAAAAGCATCACATGTTTGTGAGCCATGTGGTTCTGACTGCTCTCTAAGATACCTTTGTTCCTTGCCAGCTGGCAATCAAACAGGACAAAGTATTACTGCTCTCACCTTGCAGTCCTTCCATCACTCAGGACACTAACTGGGGTATCTGTCCTCTACTCAGGCCCTGGTTTTTGAAACTTTATAGCAACTTATCTTTAGTATCTCTCTCACATTATCAAATATGACTGAAAGAGGCCAGTAGGGGAGGAGGCAAATGGGTGAGAACTTACTGACAGCATATGCAGCATGGCAACTATGCAGCACAACTGGATGCCAAAATTCATGTCTGCAGAAAAATAGTGCCCAAACATGTTGGCTTTGTGCACACAACTTTCTCCAGGGAGAGGTTGTGATGAAAGAAATCTCACATGGGGTACATGAGCCACATGGATTCATGGACAAATGGAAGATGTTCAGGTTCTCTCATGATGATGATACTGGGAATTTGTGTTGTATTGTGGGAACTTTAGACTTGTCATCAGCCCTAAATTAACTTGAATGTCAGCACATACATTTAAGAAATGAACAAGATATAACAGTTGGACCTGACATTTGAGTGAAATATTTTTTCCGTTTCAGATATTTTAATGGACAAACTGCCCAGCAGGACCTGCATGGAATTGGTTAAATCTCAATACTGTTATTTGGAAATTGACAGACACAAAAATCAGTGGCACTACTATCCATAAGACAACAAGAACAGGAAATGCATAAGGCTTGGATACTGATCAAAGCTGTGAGAAAAGCCCCAAAGCTCTGCAGGAAAATTGTAATAAAAAAGAAAGAAAAATCTTATAACTGTTTTCTTATTTCTGATTCCTGTTGTCTCTGACCTACTGACCACCTTTTGCTAAGATAAGGGTCCCACAGCCTAGCTGGTGGCATTTCTGTGTGCAGGTGACCAAGGCATAGGTCAGCCACCATAATGCCTCTTTCTATTTATGTACAGTTTACCTTAGTAACTGGAGCTTGCTTCAGAAACTCTGCAAGCATGAAGAAAAGGCTTATCCTAAAGATTTTGGAAGAGAAACATTTACTGTTTCTATCTAGAAGAACCTGTAATATTCAAAGCATCTGCTGGTGACCATGATATAAATTCCTGGAGGACCTGATGTTTCCTCTATTCATCTGCTAAAAGAACTACTACTTTCTTTTTAGGAATTTTAGTTCAGCACATCCCTTTAAGAACAAGCTTGCATGTCAGACTTTCGAAATAATTAGAATTAACATATGATGGCATTGCTATTTTTATTGCTATAATTTCTAGGAGCCAAGTTCATACCAAAGCCCATTGTGATTATCTCTTTTCATTACAGTGAGGCAGAATACAGCCAAGTTCTGCTTTCAGTTACAGTCATATAAATCTAAACTACCTACATATTCCTTGGCAGTAGTACTTGTGTATGCTGAGGTGACTGTTCTATAGTAATGTTTTACCAGAAAAATAAAAGTGATAATTCATCAATGTTACTCAAGATGGCAGGTTCCCAGTAAGTTGTAAGCAGAGCTAAAAAAGGAACATGAAATGAGTAGGAAAAATAGAAGGAAATAAGAAAATAACTTTAGGATATCCAGTCTTGAATGCAAGTATGCTTTCACATATACCCATACCAAAAAGATGTTTGCAATCAACTCCTTTGTCACTTATTGCTTGAGTAATGGATTCAGAGAATCTGCTGTTACAAGATGTATGAGGCTCAATACAACATGAGGAAGCAGATTTGAAAGCATCCAAGACCTTAGCAGCCCTGAGGAGAAAGCTTGTCAGACAGCTGTTTGGTTTGGAAGGTACTTGGATATTCTGGCAGGGGAAGCCAGAGCAGGACTGATAGAGAGAGAGACATAGAGAGGGATTAATTCTAGTATCTCATCTCTTTTGGGTGCTCAGGCAGCATCCCAGAACAAGCAGAGCTATTCTGGCCTTGTCAGTGAGAATTCCTTGTAGATAGAAGGCTATGGGGCCTTGGGAACTTGTGTGTGGTAGACCAGAGCCCCATGGCACTGGGAGGCTTTGCCAAGGGGCTGCACACCTGGGTCTGCTCTCACAGCATGGACATGTCTGTGGGGCAGGTGGATGGAAGCCAGCTCTTGCTCCCTGCTCTGCAGCTGACACATGTGCTTTGGCACAGTCTTCAGGCTCCCTTGTTGACAGAGCACAGGTGGCGTGGAGGCTTTCAAGGAAAAGTTGTTATTTGAAATGAAAGCAAACCCTGCAGCCTGGAGGGAGGTTGTGAGGGGAAGTCTCCAGGTCCTGGGTGAGCCAAAAGAACATGTGCCAATTTGGCATTTAACACATATAAATATATGCACAACCTCTGTTTTTATTAATTACAAATATTAGGGGGTTTAAAATATGTGGCTTGATATCAAAATAGAGAGTAGCTAAAAGCAACCGCATTGGAACTATTGCGCACAGAAATACAAAACAGCCAGAATGAAAGAATATAGCAAACTAATGGAGATATGTGAGAGGAAAAGTTTCACGTGGATCTGCAAGAGTTACAGCTGGAAAAGACATGGTGTTCACTTCCTTTGCCAATCCTAAACAGTTTTGCAATGTTACACACCTACAGCACGTGCACTGTGCTGTATAGGGCTTGTTGAAATGTTCAGTGAGAACACAGGCCAAGCTGTCATTATGCTTGCTCTCTTCAGGTGCGTTTCCACAATACATAGGAAGTGAGAGCATAGAGTCCAAAGCTTGGCATGTGGCATAAATGTGATAATTTTTTTCTTTGTCTGTTTGCTTGCCTTTTGTGAGCTGATCCTACTGTCATTGCACTAGATAAGCGTTTCTTATGGAGATACACTGCACCAACTCAAAAAGCCTTCCTTGATTATTCAGGATGGTGGTGTCCGAGTCACATACTGATGTTTCCATCTTCATCAGAGGGCTGTAATACTTACAGCTGTAGTATACCAGCCCTCCAGAGGACTACTGATTCCCTTATGAAAGTCTGATCATGCCTTTTCCCACTTCTCCCCACTACAGGCAGTCAACATATTTGAGACGGCCACCTGCAACATCTACCTCCAAGAGTATCTCAAAGAAAGCAACAGTGAAATAAAGGGAGGGCCTTAGGTTATATTCTAGTGCTCTCACTTCCCTGGGCCAGATCAGGAATGCATGGGGGCAGGGAAAGGAGAAAGCTAATAAGTATTAATCTCTTTTTTTTTTTTTTTTTTTTCCCCATTGTATTCACCAAGAGTGAATACACAAGGTTTTTTCCCCCTTTCTACTTTTGAAAAAAATAATGCAATGAGACCTCTCTGCTGTTGTCCTTTGTGGACTGAGTGGGACAAGCAGTACTGTTAAGTACCCAGAGTCTCCTTTTGAAGGAAGGCAGCTTGCAAAGGAGAAGCCAGCACAGGCCTCTGGATATCTGAAATGGGCTGCTGGGAAAGTGTGTGGAGAAGGCAGAATTTCTTCTGGAAACTGAAATTCAGGGAATTTAAACTGGGTGGAGAAGTGTATTAGTTTGGGTTAGTTGTTAGTCCTTGCGTTGCCTTGATGCCTGGGGCTGCTAAGCAGCTGTATAAGCAGAGAACAGAAGGTTGATTTCTGCTCCATGGAAGCTGGCACTGAAGCCATGAAAGTGGTGCATGGCCCAAGGATGAGGAAGGCAGTGCATCTCCTTGGTGCTAAGGTCACTGTAGGATAATTTTTCACAGTTTCTACATTTGCACTACAGAGCCCTGGCTCCCACTGCAGTAATCAAAATGGCACATCAGCAGAAATGGGGAGCGTGTGAGATGACGTCTCTCTGGACATGCTGATCGGTCAGGCTGCAAGTCATATAGTCCTCAGCTAAAGAAGTTGTGTGTTGTGTGTACATGCCACAGAATCTCCTGCTGGTCTCACAACACAGGAAGGCACTTTCTTTGCTCGGTGGCGCTTTCCATGTGTCACAGACACCCACAGAGTCCATACAACCCATATTGCTTCTGCAAGCTGCCACTTTGGGCTCAGCTTCCTTGAATCCTCATGATTCTGGCTCCTCAGAGATGCTGATGATTACTAGTATATGAATCCTGACTATTTGAAAACAGATCATGAAATCTCCCTGGTTTGTTTCAAGTTCTTCAGTGGTGCTTGATTACAAAGACCTCCCAAAAAGAAATAGCTCAGTCCAATCTGCTAGACAAACTGCTTGGGAAAGGGGCCAAAAAGCTGGCATGCTTGACCCAACATGAGCCAGATCACGGAAGGAAGCTGGGGAGCAATTATGGAGAAAGTCTGTCCACTCTCCTCTCACCCCAGGGTGACACACAGGTGCTCAATGCAGGCAAAATCTCTTGGATATGAATATGATGTCAGAGCAGTCCCTGGTCTGGAGAAGGGAACTGAAATGTTTCAACATCTTCCAGCTCACAAAGTAAAGGCAAAAACTTCCCAAGAACAACATAAGATGCTTCCCAGTAGCTGTGATGATCAGGCAGCCCAATTTTGAGACTTTGCCTCCAAACAGGGAGGTGCTAAGTGACAAAGTATTCTTCTGGTAAGAATGTCCATCCAATTGTTCCCCTTTTCTCATATGCTAACAAATAGCTTAATAACTTCAGATGGCAGTCCCCTTTTTTTCTTTTTAAAAAAAACAAAACAAACCAAAAACCACCATTCTGAGCTGACATTACTCTCTCCAGTGTGGAGAGTATCACCTGGTTGGTTCAAGCACAGAAGAGTCATTTCAGTCACACCAAGGTCATATCAAAGATACCTCAGGCTCCACAAATTACATAAAGCATTAGTTGCATGATGTATGCTACAGAGACTCCCAGACATACAGTGATGAAGTCTCAGTAAAGAATACACATCAGCATGTCTGGGTGGAGGGCTGTGATTTGTATCCGAGGCCTGTAAAACAAAGCTGTGGAGGTGAGATGTTGGGAAACATGCATTTGGAAATATATTTTGAATACTCCCTTTCTTTTAGCTAAAGCAACAGTGGCAATGACTATATGTTGGTTTATTTTAGTTCAAAGTTTGTAATATTCACAACTTGTGTGGGGATGGCTAACTTTCTCATGCAGTGATAATACTCATTCATCAATCATGTTTATAGCAAGTGACACAGCAAGGCCAGAGACAGGGAGCAGCTTTTTCATGACCAGAGTATTGTGGTCCCATATGGAGCCTAGGGAAATTTTACACTGTACGTTTGTGAGGTGCTGTAGATACTGCAAGGTACAGAAGATCCTTTACTGCAGTAGAAATTACAAAGTGCTGAGAAAACTCAATGCCTTGAAGGTTTAGACTGACAGATATTTCTAGATTTCCTCTTTGTTATGGGAATTTCCACAGATTCCAGAATCAGGCTCTGTAATAATTTGTTTCTGCATTTTAGGCTTCCTTTATTATCATCTTTTTTGTCTTCTTCCTATCAGTTATAGTCTCCTACCAATGGAATATGCATTTTCTTATGAAGCAATTTTCTGTAAGTGTTCAATTCCAAAAATCATTTTCAGTAAATCAAAATTAAACATTTTGAATAACAAGCCTTTGACTGGATTTAGCTTTTCAGTATTGGAATTTGTGAATTTTTAGTGTCATTTCATTGTCTCTTACCTTCTTATTGAAAAAGGAGGAAAGAAATCAAGCAAGAAGAGGTAAAAGAAGGAAACATTTGTTCATTTCATATATTTCCTTCTCTTTTCTCCTATTGTAATCCCCACACACACACAAAAAAAAAAAAAAAAAAAAAAAAAAAGGAAAAGAGGAGAAATAAAGTATCTGAGAGGATATGGAGAGAGACCTGAGGACTGGCATTTTTCTTCCCTTTTCCTCCTCTTTATTTCCTTTATCTGTGGAACAAAGGAGAGTAATATAAACCTTTGTCCCTCTACCTCCCCTTCACAAAAATCAGGGAAGTTTAAAACCAGTGAAAATCAAAATCTGGGACTGAATTATTTTTGGCAGAAAAAAAATGTAGCACTTGGCAAGAGAAAACTTTTCCTTGTTTCATTGGTCAAGTCTATTCATTAGCAGTATGTTTGGAATTAGTTGCTGCCTGTGTAGACCAGATTATATCCATGTTGGCTAATTAGTCTCATGCCACTGACGCTCTTGGAATTTTCTGATTTTAAACTAAAACAATAGGATTTTCTATTAAAAGAAGGCAGAAATGTGGATTAAAAGTTCTAGTGAGACCAGGGTGTGAACTGAAACTGAAGGCATTAGCTCTGGCAGGAGGAGTTCTTCAGTCTGTGATTCCTCGCCACCATCGTGAAGGCTTTTTTCCTCCAAAAGTCTTCTGCCTGCAGAAATTCAGAAAATCCCTCTATTTTAGGAGTGAGCTGAATGCTTTTTTCATAGGATCACACTGCAGACAGGTTTTTATTTTGTACTGATGATTAAAGAGGCTCTCTGCTGCTGTCACTGGTCATGGGATCCAATGGGCTCTGTGAAGATCTACCGAAGGCTAATGCTCATGTTGCTGGGCACAGAAAACCCCCAAATTCATGTACCAGAATCTTGCAGCAATATGTCTTTTTTTTTTTTTTTTCCATGCTGCTCATATAGTAAGGAAGATAATTTATAAATCTCTGAGTAACAACTCAGACTGGATCTTCTCATTGCATCTATCCTTGTTATTGTATCAGTAGCACAGAAGTACCCAGAGGCACTTGGAGTAAAGTTCCCCTACGCTATGTCCTCTTCAGATAACTCCTATCCAGGGGCTGCTGGATGAGGCAGGTGTCAGCAGGAAACAAAACTGGTTTTCAGAGGAGAGGAGAGATCACACTAAGTCCTCTCTGCTCAGTGAGCACAGGTTTCCTGGCTCCCAGTGTGGCTTGTGCCATAGCCATGGGACCATCATCTCCAGTTCCTATTATTATAGCATCACTTCACTCTGGGCCCCTGGGCACTACAGTAAACGCCACTTTTTCAGTTCTTTTCACTGTAAAAGGGTGACAAAGAGATCTGCCAGCCCCATAATTGGGGCAGGATTAAATGTGTGCAAAGTTTGGTGAAAAGACAAGGTGTAAATGCCAACTGCTGTCAGCAAAGGAAGCAAGGCAGATTAGCAGGTTAGGATACCACCTACAACTTCTGTACTTGCAGCAGGTGAGAGGGAGCTGGGTTATTGGTTCCATATTCTACTCACTGGATTACAAGAAAATACTAGAGTAATTTTGAAATATATCAGAGATAATGCTGGTAGTGGTAGACAAAACAAATATTCAAGACAGTATCTTAGTGTTGGGATAGTCATGTCAAATTCCATCCTGCTTCAGCTGCTTTTCAGGAAAATAGATTTCTGGTTTTAAATATGAGGATTAGCAGCAGCAGATTTAGAGCTTAAAATAAAGTATGTATTTTAGATTTATTTAAGGGCCTTTGACTCTCAAACACTTTGCTTTAATATATAGCTTTCTGGGTTGACATGGCTTTCATTTTTCATTACTACTTTACATTCCAGTGCTTGAATAGTTTACGCAGGGGAAACCTGAGTTTTTCAAAAGCTGAAATTCTTCTGCTGCTGCTGTTCAAGCAATGTTTTCTTTTCTTCTCTGTCCATAGAAGATTCTTTAGCAGAGAAAACTGTTATTCAGAACAATTCAATTTTCCATCATTTAAGAAACAAGACACAGTAATGGCTTAATCCTGATTATACACAGCCATTTGTGAAGACTGACTTCCAGATGTTCATGGTTTTTTTTTTATTTTTCAACTTTTCTTTTTACTTTTTTTTTTTTTTTACTCTTTTTCTTTCCTTAAATGTGAATGTTAATAATTTCTTTGGGCTTGGTGCTAGGAAAGAAATCTTTAAAATCCCCAGGATAGGAGCACTGATCAGTCCAGTGGAAGTTAGAAAGCCACCCTGAAGTTCTAAATATTTTCTGGACAGGTCCAACTCAGTTTGCAGCAATGGAAATTTTTCTGACCTAAATCCTGCCCTGAAGGAAATTTCTATTTGGAGAAGAGTATGTTCACTCTTGACTTTTCCTTGGACTCTCTTTAGAGATTTCTAAGTATGGTGAGGTCAGAACTCTAGGATCTGGTTTACATCCAACCAACTTTGACCTTCTGAAGGCATTGGCTGCACTGCCAGCCAAGATTTCATAGTTAAAGATCAATTAAGATTACTCCTTAAGTTTCAAAGAATGTGAGGGGGGAAATGGGAAGAAGACAATGACACTGTCTGAAAGCCAAAAAATGAATTTGGTAGCAAATGTTCTGTGTAAACCAGATTTTAGACCCCATAACTTCCAAAGTCAACTGTCCAAGTCACGCAGTCCCTGTAACAAGCTTTAACTGTAAAACTGCTTTCTGGCCCAGTGAAGCAAACTGGCTTTTGAGATGGGAGTTGTTTTCCCTTGTCTGTTTCCAACAGAAAGAGCCATTGTAAATTGAATTTTGGTGCTATCTTTGCACACATTATTCGAATCATCCTGCTGGGAGGGTTCTCTATGTAGAGCAACCAAGAGGCTCATGGTGAGGCTCTGCTGTGTGGATCCAAGGGATAAATCTGAGTTCGTGCAGCTGACTTACAAGCAAGCTTGCTAATAAAATTTACCTCTTAAAGATGACGACTAGGTCCTGACAACTCTGATTTTGCCTTGGCAAAATGTTGTGGAAATACAATTACAAGATTGGACTGCCCTCGATTTGTTCCAGATAGAGAGAGACAGAGGTAAAAAAAAAAAAAAAGAAAAAAAAAAAGAAAAAAAAAGTGGGGTTTTAATTAAAAATAACTAAGTAAGCCCAATTTTGAGAGCTTCTTGCCAGGTTATTGTTTAGCTCAGCATTGTCTTTTCATCTGCATCATAGTGATGCCAGATAAAGATTTCCTCCACTTCAGCAGTAAGAATAGCCTCTTGGCTTCAGTCTTGAGCTAGCCAGAGATACTCCAGCAAGTGTTGCCTGTGAGTCTGTTGCATGGGCTGCCAGAGCTCTCCGAGTGCTGTACTGTGGTGCTTATGGTGCTGATTTTCAGAATACAAGCCTATGAGAACTCACTATTGATTATAACATAGTTATACAGTAACAAATATGAGGCTTTTGGTTGTATGGTATATGAAGGCCTCCACTTGCTGATTTTCACCTGCTTGGAAGCTCTTCTGAGCTGCTCAAATGGCAGGAAAGTGGGCTTACATTGCACTAGGAGGCTATGCAAGGCAGCATGTGTCTGAATCCCACTTCTGTCCCTGAAGGTCTGTGTAACAACTACACTTTGTCTCAGATCCTGACAGCAGAGCCATCCCACAGAGTATATGTCAAGTATTCATTACTACTGCCTGCAAAGATCACTTACTGTACTATGAAAAAAGCCACCAACTATTATTCCAGCCTCTATATGGGGTGACTGGGCTGAGTTCCCCAGCAAAGCCTTGACTCCAAACAGAGGTTGTGATTATGAGGAGTAAAACAAACAGGAGGTGCTTTAAAGCAGCTGAATAAAGACACACAACAAACCTGCCTGAAAAAAAGTACTGTTGAGTTAATGCAACCTGATCCCTGAGCTAGGTATGGCGATGCATTATTTTCATCACCCAGGAAAAAGGGACTGGCAAGGAGGCGGAGGGGAGGAGGATGGCGTATATGTACATAATTGTGGAGGCTTTCTGGTAGATTGAAAACATCTGGTTTGTGTTTGAGTTAAGAAGGGATATTTAACTCTATTACCCAGATTTGTATCTGTCCATTACTTATTCAGATTTATTAGCACAGGCTCATGACATCAAGGTTATGTGAGGCTGAGACATCTTTGTGTGTTGGGAGCCACAAAAAAGTGATTGAAAGTTGATGTTAAAGGCAGTAAAGTTACAACAAACACCTGCAGGTCTCTCAGCGCTTTGAGCAATGGGATCTGTGTGTTAGCAAGTCTGAGTATCTGTGCATGTTAGAGCCTGCTGATGTAAATATGGGTGAAGTGTGTGTGGTGCTGTGTCTGCCACCTGTGCATGTGCCCAGTGGCAGACACAGACAAGGCATTTGGGATGGACAAGGGAATGTAGCTAGGAGAAATTAACACTCTACAGCTTGAATGGAGAAATTTACACTCTACAGCTTGAATACAATACCACCAGCTCAGAAATCCAATGAATGTGGGTTTTTTTAGTGACTTCCTTCAACAACTTCTACCTTTCTGCTCTCCTCATCTGCTTTACTCTCTTATAACACCTACTTACAGCATCATCCTACATCAATATCCTCATGTCCTCTGCCTTGTCCTGCCCCACAACCTGTCTCCACTCTACCTTCCCCTTCCAGTGCTCCTCCTTCTCAGTCTTATGTCTCTTTATCCACTTTCCTAATGCAACATCCTTACTTCTGCATCCAGATACTCAACCTCTCCTTTTGACCTTCTCAGTGTGTGAGATCTGAGATGTAAATGGGTACTTTTAAGTACTCAGTTCCCTTGAAAAGCAGACCCAGAGCATCTCAGACCAGGTGTCCAAGATGAAGGAGAACTTCAGAGACTGTGCTCAAGGTGATTTGTCCTAGGTTACCCAACCTGACATCCTTGGGACATGTGTTCCCAAATTCAGGGCATCAAATCACACTGCACTGAACCTGACAGTAACCGTAAAACTATTGTTCTCCACCTCCCTCTAGCTTCTAGCCTGAAAGTCTTCCCTCTGGGAACAGCAACAATGCTAGGTTTCTTAAATGATCATCTGCATTGTAGGAGTAGAAAATAATGAAAGCAAATAGGTCACAAACCACTGTTAGGCTGAAATTATTACCCAACACTGTCCCACGAATCCCCATGAGGACTGAACACACAAAACACAAGTGCCACTGATTTGTGAGATAGTCCCCACTCTGGTTAATCAGCAATGATTTCAAAGATTGCTAGTCAGCCAGTTCCTGGCAGGTGTAAGCCTATAATTAACATTACTCAACATCAATTGTTATTTAAATGAAAATAGAGACTTTTTTTTTTTCTTCTTTCAATTCCATTTAATTCCTCCAAGATATTAGCTATAATTCATCATGTTTATAACTTCTGAAATTAACTTCCCTCCCACAGAGTTCAATAAAGACACTTTTCCTGAATAGCTCATTCACAGCACAAAAACACCTTCTTCCTCATATTTTTCACTTCATAGAATGAAACCATATGAGGTGGTTAAGATTTACATGGTCAGCTCTGGCAGGCTTTTTATATTTATTTGTGTTGCAAGATATAAATCAGTGCTGGGCCTTTCTCCAAGAACAAGTTATTTGTTATCTTGCTACGAATGTGTTTCTGGGTAAAAATTTGGTAAGGTGATTTTAACATTATTGCATGAAGTAGGTAGGGTTTACATTGTTCTGTGCCAGCTTCCCTGTTTTGACTGCAGAACATTACATTGTACTGCATTTTATCACAGCCTATCACTGGAGATTTGAAAATTTTCCCAACTCAGAAATAACATAAGAATCACATCATTTTCTTCAGGGACAGTTCCATTTAACTGAATATTCCATATACATATGTGTGAACAGGATTATATTTTTTAATGATTTAGAGCCATGATTTGAAGGTATGTGAATATGACTTCCTTAGAAAAATTATGCTTTTCAATCTGCAGGAAACCTAATTGCTTGCACAAGTAGGTTTCTGCAGCAGATTTTACCTTCATACAAGTCTCTCAAGCATGTAGGGACATGAAACCATGTGACATCTTCAGAAATGCCATGATAGACCCCTCTAGTTTAATGTTATGTTAATGGCCTCAACAAGTAGAAAGCCCATGGGTACATGATACTATTACTGTCAAGAATTTTCTATCTGGTAATGAACTAGACATAGTCCAGAAACAGGACTTTGGTGGCTTAATATATTCAAGCCACAAGAGAAGTAATTGACTGTGGGATTTAGAAACCTGTCACTTCAAGCTGCAGCTGGGCAACTGTAAGGGCCTAACCAAGAGAACTCAAGATAAAGACCTTATGTATATGTACAAAAATATTGAAAGATTCCATGGATTTTAGTGAATCCTATTTTTTTTCCTGCATGGTGACTTGTGGATTTTGTCCCTGGAGTTTATTACTTACTGAATGTGTAAAAACCAAAACACTTTAAGATCAATCTATGCTTAATGTTAGCACTCGAGATCAGCATTCTGACACAGATTATGTCCTTGGGACAGGCAGCACAGATGATCATACGACTGCATTCAGGGAATGCATGGTGGTTTCTGCAAAAGTCTGGGGAGCTACTGAGGTATCTACATTCAAGGAAACATCAAGTGGGTGCTTATTATTCAGGACTTCTGAATCATTAATAGGTATATCATCCATGAAGTAAACGAAGTTCACCACAGAGTGATGTAGCGACCTGTGTCTTGGCTTTGACAATACAGAGAGAGAGAATGAGGTGCTGCTTGAACCCTAGGTTACTTAGCAGGACAGACAGATGAATGGATCTTGGAAGACTTCTCTCTCTGATCCATTGTGCCTACAGGATTATTCCATTTTGTAAGTGAGATTTCAATTCTGTGTTAACGAAATGGTCTGGACAGAACTACACATCATTCTCTAGGACACCAGATTAGAGCTGCCCTTTAGGTTTTCATTAAAATTAAGGAAAACACTTTTATAGAGTGATGTGGAAGTACTTCATCTCTATTTTCTATCATACCTGCTTCTGCTTTGAGATCTGCTGAAAAGAAACAAACTTAAACTTTGGAAAGGCATTCATTAGAGACCTAAGTCTACCCTGTCACCCTGTATCTGTGACGACCTCCTAAGCTAAGGCTTTTTTGTCAGATATATCACTCCTGTAGGAAAAAAATATTAATAGTCAACAGAGGATTTTAGCTTAGTCCAGAACTCATTCTCTGAAGCAACACAACTGTAGGACAACTTGCGCAAATTAGCAAGGTGGCCTCACTCCTTACCTGCACAGCTGTTCAAAATTTTCATTGTAAAAATCCTCTAATTTAAACAGGGGTTTGTTCTGGATTTTCCAAGAGGGAATTAATAAAAAAAAAAACAAACAACTCAACTTATATTGTCAATATCATATATGAAAACACAGAAAAGCAAAAGTGAGCCCTTTTTTGTTCAAAAACTCACTTTCTCAGAGTCTTTCATTACAAATCTCATGGTTTTATTCCTTGCGATGTCATCAGCGTATCATTTTGTTTCATAGAACAGAGATTCTCTGCCACATGAACCCCCAGAATGTTTGTCTGTCAGAATTTAGCTCAAGGTCTGGTCTGAGCTCAAAATCTACATCTGAAGAGAATACGAGCAAAATGCCAGCATCTCTTAGGTTTGGTCTTTCTACTATGAAAGATGTTTGTTACTTGATCTTTTTTTCACTTGACAAAGGTATTTTCCTCCCTGGCAGAAATATTCTCAGATCTATTTCTCACTTTCTTCACCTTCAGTTTCACTTTTCATTGGTTTGTTCATTATCTCTGGGAGGAAACCCTTGAAGTTCTCTCTGTGTATGTGTATCTTTGATATGCTGAAGTTTCCTTTTGTATCCCATATTCCTGCTCCTGATGTGGGCAACTTCATTTGCTGACTCCATGATAGTAGCTATCACTGTATATGTCACTAATCAAAAGTGTTGAGAGGAGAAGAATACAAAAAAGAAAGCAAAATACCAAGAAGATGTTTGGTTTGGCAAATGATTCAAAGCCTCATATCCAATCAATCATAACCTTCCCTCCGTCACTAATGTGTTTCACGACAATTTACATTTAAATGGTGTTAAATGAAGACTTTTATCTTGGCTGCACCCACCCCCACCCCTGGCTCTTCCTAAGAACATCCTTTCCTGCCACTTTCACCTCATGCTATTTGTATAGAAACACAAGGAGATATTAAAATCACCATGCCTGATGGCTCTGTTTTAACTCAATGTATGAAACCACTCCTTTGTAGGCACCGTTGTTAAATGATAGGCACTAGGAATCCATAAGCATGTGGTAATTAATGATGTGTGCAAGTGATGTACACAGACTAGAAGGAGTGGGTGTCTATAGGAGAGAGAGATGTGTTAATATGAAAATTAAGTCCTATTATGTTTGGGTTTTTTTTCTTTCCACACCCCCAGACTCAGGAAGAACTAACTTTTGTATTTGCTTAAGTTAAATGCCTCTCTAGGAAACTAAAGATATGAAAATCAATAAAATCTTGGTTTTCTTATGGAGATTTTTCTCCCCTTTGCAATATTTAGTACTTTTTCAGACTTAGGAAATGTGATCCTTGTGCACAGTGATCCAACACATCTAGTTAGTTATCAGTTGCATCTTGCCTTGCATCTTGCCTTTGTGGTATGTACCAGTTCTGTATTATACAGGATGCTCAGGTATTTAATTGAAAGTGACCTGTGGTTCTACAAGTCTGTTCCTTGTCCTTGTCCTTGTGATATCAAAATACCTTGGATCTGCAAAGATTTAGACGTCTGTTCTCATTTGAGGTTGGGGGAAACATTACCCCCCTGCACAGATGGGGAATTGAAGCAAGCCCCAGATTAAGCTATTTGGCCAAAGGGAGGAAGTCTGTGATGGCTCCTCAAGGAACCGAACACAGGTTTTCCTAGTGCCGATGTTGTATCCCCTGTCCCAGACAATCCTTCTCATGATGAGATGCAGCACTAGATCTGTCATTAGGCAGCGAGATCCTCTACACTAATAGTGCTTTACTAACCCAGACATGAGGACCGCATAGTACAACACTTCTGATAAAAATCTGAGCTGCAAAACCTGAAGAAGAAGAGCAAGGGGAGAGAAAACAAACAGGGATGGAATCAATATACTTTGATTTCAGCATGATTAAGGCCAGGATCCAGCTCTAGAAAACATCACACAATATTGTTTTGAGGAAAAGTTGTTAATGAGACCACATGTAAATTGAGGAGGACAGAGTGGGTGTCCAAGAAAGAAGACTGTATAAGTAGGATGTATAGACTTAACATGTTTTTCAGATTATTCTCCATTAGCTGGAGAAATACTGTTCTCACTACTAATTCAACCCTGAATACAAAATAAAAGGCATTATCTGTCCAGTTAGCTTCTGAGTCACAAATATTTTGGTGTGTGAAGGTAGCTGTGAAATATTTCTCAGAATTATTGCCAAGAAGAGTTCAAAATCTCACCAGAAACCAAAAATTGCATTAAGGATAAACAAAATTAAAAGAGGGTTAAAATACCCTTAAATGAAAACTTTTAACAACAGAACATTGATAACTTAAATGAGAGAGGAGGCAGGGCCCTTTGGTCCAGGAACACTTTAGAAATTAACAGCATTTTTTGAATGTGCTTTGCAGATTGGTAGGTTCATACTAATAAATTTGGGGTGAGACTGGAAATGAAGGAGGTAGAGGTAAATGCAGGTACAAATAAGAGTGATGAAATGATAATAAAGGCTTGTAAAACCAGGTGCAGGGACCAGCATGTTGCTTTCTGTGGACATAAAGAACATGAGACTTGTTGACAACTTTCTTTGGCAGTGACTTTTCACTTGCACATCTACTGCAGGAGCCGAGTCTGGGGGCCAGACAGGAAAAGCAGGGTTAAATGAGATATAAATATGAAGGCATGAATAAAAATACTCATGGCTTAAGTACAAAAGGTGATGTTGTGTCCAGAAAAAAATACAGACAGCTTGTGGGTAAAGAGCAGACCTGTTTTCTGAAACTCTTGTGGCACGCTGAGTATCATATATATATATATATATCAAAATGTTATAACACATTGCCTGCATGTGAAGATGGTACATTAAGGGCTCTAGCGGGTGGCTGTTCTAATGTGAGAAGTGGCAGTTGTGAAACTCCTTATTTCTTCTGCACTATCCATTTAAGTCTTAGTGGAGGATGCTCAGCTTTCTTGGTAATATCAGCACGTGAATGAACTGTTCATTAAATACTCACACATCAACCCTGTACTGTAAAAAGTTTTTGACTGGTTTCTACATGAGGCAAAACACATATCCTCAGTAGTAATAAAGTGTTTCCAGAAGAAATTAAGATAATTGGTTACTTATAAAAAATTACTTAAAACAAATAATTCTTGGCATTTTCAAAACAAAAATTAATTTGAACAGGTTTTTCATCTTGGAAAAGCCTTAGTTTATTTAAAAAATAATTGAAAGTATGCTTTAAAACAGGTCTAATTTTTTTTCCAGTTTGTCAAAAATTTTGCCACCAATTTCATTAAAGTTCAGGCCAAACCTGACTGTTACCACCACAAGGAAATATAAATCATGCAAACTTCTAAAACCTCAGATTAAAACCAGCAACCCACAACACTCCTTCACATCACTGTTGCTCTCACAGCTGCTGAAAGCCAATACTACCTTGCAACATGAAGAACCATCCCAGTGTCTACAGGCAAAATTTCTCCCCAGATCATCTTTGCTATTTTGCTGGTTGACACTTTTTAGCCCCGGGCTACACTGCTGATTCCCATTTTTTTTTACATGTTGTGGGAGGTAACTCAGTGAGTACCACCGTGGGGCCTGAAACTCTGTTGGCTATAACTAGAAAACCATCTCTCTAACACTCCCATCATTGAATAAAACAGACCTTTCTTTAGTGTTTCTTAGGAGAAAAGCCTTATAATTTATGTGGTGACAAGGAGCCCTACAAAAGCAGCTGTTCCTTGCAGTCCTGGGGGACTCAGGAGTTGTCTTTCATACCATATATGTTCTTGCTGAGGTTTTTACACCTGTGTATTAGATAACAGACTTAGACATTGTCATTTAAAGAAAGCCCCTACTTGAAACAAAAGATTTAAAGCCCCCAGAAGGATAGTCAGGCAGCTCAGCACACCACTGTATTCCCCTGGCTTTCTTTCTCCTTTCCTGTTCTTTGTGTGCATTTATCTGCCTTTCTGTGCAGCAATGCACATGACTGCAGGAGAAATGAGAGGCAGTGGAGCAGGAGAGAGAACTGGGGGTGACCCCCAAGGATACAGGCAGCTTCACTACTTCAGCAGTAGGGCCATGTGGGATGATCTAATACAGCTTCAACATGTGCAATACACATTGTCTGTATTTTCAGTTTGCTTTATTTAGGTCGAGGCAGTCAGAGAAGGGAAATGAGTTTCAACAAACAATAGGAAAACATAGATGTCTTAAACCAGACTATTTCCTACTCCTGGGTTGCACTGTGGTACTCCATGTTCCAGTAAAAGCAAAAAATGGATGTAGCATCACCACTGCTTTTGAACCACCTGCCTGTCCTTTGGCACAGCTGTATTTTGATGACCCTTCAATCTTCAGAACTGAATCCAAGCACTGCTGCTCATGTTTGGATGTACAGCTTCTCTGAAGAGGCCAGGAACCCACATTACCTTGCATCCTGAGGGATGTGGTCCACTCATAGGTCTCAACCCATGAACAGGGAACTGGCAAGAAACACTCCAGCTACTGCTCCCATGAGGCTTCATGACAGCTTTTCAGTCAGCAATGCTTTGACTTTTCAGTAGTTATTTCACCCTTTTATAATTAATGAAAAAATTTCCTATAGAGTGTTCATTAACTGATATTTTTTGGTTGGGTTTGTTGGGGTTTTTTTTGGTGGACTTTTTGTATGGAAAAAGAAAAAAACAGAAGTAGTGCTCAAATCATCATCTCAACCATTAAACAGCTTAGCTCTTTCCTTAACTGCAAACACCACTGGAAGCTGAACTAGTAAATTGCTCCCATGGCTTCAATATAAACTACATTTTTTAACCTTTACAGCAAAGATGATTTGCTCAGAACCTAGTCAGTACCCAGCAAGGATGGGTTTGGTGGGGATATCAGAGGGTGTAGGGAGAAAGAGCACAAGGGATGGCAGATCTTTGGCCATATAGCTCTGTATCTGGCAGACTCAGTTGGCTTAAGTAAAACATTTAACCTAAGTTTCTGAGTCCTTCCCTTCATGAAGGGAAAGATGGTCCTGGAATTCTGCACTTGGCTGGCTTCTCCCATCTTCCTCAGTCAGTCTCTTGAGAACTTTTATTAAAGAGGTTTAGGAAACATGAGGTTTTATAACAAAACAACAGAAGAGAAGCATCTTGCTTCTAGAGTGCAAGTCATTTTGGATAAGTCATCTCATGACTTTGTGATAAAAAGAACATTAAAGGCCTCTAAGAAGAGAGTCTTGCTATAATAAAGCTTTCTTTAGGGAATACCTTGGCACAGGGTTTAGCTGTTTGCTGCACTGCACCATTGTGATCTGAAAGAAGTCCAGTAATTGCATTGCATCTGCTTTTCTCTGTGGGTAATGAAACTGCCTGCATATTTCCACTGCTTGAAAGAGGCCCATATCAGTACATATGCATTTGTGCTGCAGAACAGTTCTCTACTGTTACGAATCCCACCACAAAGGTACAGGGAGATTTACAGAGAAATGCTTCTTGGTTGGTGCAGGCCTGCTTGTGCCTGCTTCTCATTTCTGAGTTAAGTCAAAGGAAGGATCACTTGGCTTTTACTCATGCAGAGTCTACTGAAATTCCACCATCCTACATCCCATTGGGACCCAGGGGCCAGTGTTCAAGCAGTGTTCAGGGTGGCTGACAGATGAAAATCCATGCAGAACGCCCCACCAATGAACCCAGTGAGAGCAATGCTGTGGAAAGAGATTTCAGGGTTGCTGGTTTACTCTTATTTTGCTGTTTGCCAGGGAGATGACTGAATCTGCTAGGTTTCTGCTCAGTAGCTCTGATATTAATTTTCTATTCATTTGGCTGATGTTAGAGCTATCACATGTGCTCAACAGACCTTTCTATGAGCACTGAAAGTTTCTGGAGAGGCCTGGGCTTTTGTAATCCAAAAAATTGCAAACTTGGAACATCCGTATCTTGAATTTGTATCTGGCAGTCAGAATAGCTCCTTATCCTCTACAAAGGAACATATTTTTATCTCTATACCTTCTCTAGACACAGAAAACTCATCTGCAAAGGTGTAATCTGTGAGCTCCAGGTTCCTCTGAACCGGGCCAGGTCTGCCAGGCACGTGGCCTGGGGCACAATCTAAACATGTCCCCAGATGTCTGCATATTTGATTATATGTCGCTATTGTTGAAATATAAGCACTACAGCCTGAAACCCTATAAGGGAAAGCTGTCTGTCATCATACATCAGACAAGTGTGGGAACACAACTGCTTCAGGGAGAAATTTGCCATTAGGAAACTTGGTGGATATTTGTACACACATTCCAAGAAAGAAGTGTGGCAGGTCAGGGACCCCTGCTTTATTGTTTTGCAGTAATGAATATTTCCATGGACATAAAGGCTTTATTTGGTGGGTTTATGTTACTATTGCTCAATGTGCTGTTGGGACTATTTCAGAGGGCTGAGAAGACAGCCCTTCATCAGCAGTATACCATGTAGAAAGGGCACTTTGGAGCTGCTACAGAGTGAATCCTTGAGCTTCAGTTAAGGACCACCAAAAGAAATGCAAAGTGAGGAAAGTGCTGCATTTCAGTTCACGACCAGGAACCCTTTGTACAAAATTAGACAGGACTTGACTATCCAGAGGCCTGTAGGAATGTGCTACTTGAAAAATGGACCATGGTGGATGGCACCTACCTCTCAGATTTTGTATCAGGGACTGAGTGAATGGACTCTGATCAGTGCTACCTCTAGGAAAGATACTCATTTATTTGTTCCTATAAACACTGGATATTTCTGGCCATTCCCTATCAAAACTCTGTGCTTGTTAATAGGCAAGTGTTGCTTATTAAAGGCACCCAGAGTAGCTATGCAATGAGCACAAAATGCCACAGCAAGGGCCCATCGCTGGTAGTTACTAGCTTGAAGAGGGTCCTTAACCCTTCTCCTTCTTCTGCTCAATTCCAGTCCTCACTGCCAACTCCTTATGTATAACAAAATCTTTGTGGTTGCCAAGGAGAGCCCACCTTCACAGAGAGGAGGAGAACATGTGGAGAAGAAGTAGCATAGACCATTATAATCATTTATAGAGCAATGGGAGACTGGCAGCCAAGTGTTGTTGGCAGTAAAGCTTTCAGCTGCTCTGGGAAGATTGAGAGTGTTCTCTTAATGATTCCCAGACATCTGCTTCACAGCAATTTTTTGGATTCATTCCCTCTTTGGTTTGCTTTCCCCCATCTGTTTTATGCCCTTCTGAAGGGCAGGGGCTAGTAGAGCAGACAGAAGGTAGAATCCCAGAAACAAGGTTCTGAGAGGGCCACTGTGCCCCAGATACACAGTTTCTGGTGGAACTAGGCAGGGCACTGGCCCTCCAGCCCATCTCCAGCCCTTGTACTTAGACCTTGCAACATCCCATTCATCTTCACTTGGGCTTCTCTGTGCAGTGCAGGCAGAAGAGACAGCAGAGAGGCTGCTCTTCAGTGAAGGAGAGTTTATGCCTTCACCATGAGCTGCCCTTCTGTGAGGGAACCTCACTCCCTGTAACCCATTGCAGCAGTGACATCCTAGCTCCCCAGGAATAACACAGTAGCCCGTAACAATGGAGAGCAGAGATGGAGCCCAATCCACAGCCTCAGCCATCTTTACTTACTAGGTTTTTGTTTTTAAGGAACCAGGGCAAAGTTGAGAACACTCCCCTGGCTCCTCCCATAATTCTACAACTGGGAAACAAACACGGGCGTCTCTGTCCAAAAATGTGCAGCTCAGGCTCATCTCTAGCTGAGAGAGTGATGTGAGATTCCCCAAGTTGCAGCAGGCTGGACAGAGCAGATGGACTCCAATTTTAACAAGAGCAAAGAGGAGGGGGAGATGTAGAGCCCCCAGCACAGTGAAATGGAAACTGTGGCTAAGGACTCTAAGACACTTTGCTGATGCATAACAGCTTAAATGCAGTTTGGCTGAAAGCTAAGATATACTAGGAGCTTTTGTTTTCTGTTAGCCACTTGGAAAATCACATTCAATCCTTTGTAACTTGTATTCCTGGGTGGATATGTAAACCCAGAAATTCCTCTGTGATAAGGACACAAGTCCAGGCATACAAACTCTACTTCCCAGTCACACAGAAATGGACTTGTGTGACTTGAGTGCAATTGCTCTGGATTTTTGCCAATACAGCAGAGTTTGACCCAGTGTCATCTTTCCACTCTAACATGTTAAGTGCCTGCTGATGCATCAACCAGGATGAGAGTCCCTGGGACTGCCTGGCTGCAGCACAAGGCAACCTGCAGCAGGGATGGTTGGGTTTGACTCCCACCAACATGCAGGGAGGGGACCCTGGAGCATCCTGGAAAGGAATCAGCCTCCTGGGTGGCTCTGTGCTCCTCTCAGCACCTGACCTTGTAGCCAGGGCTGCCAGCCTAAGCCCAGACAGAACTAGGTGAAAAAGCAGTCATGGAAACCAGCCTGAGGCCACTGGCCACTTCAGCAGACAATGTCAGCCCTCCTCTTAGGGGTAGGGACAGGTCAGCCAGGACCAGGGGTCTCAGAGAGCTGCCACAATTTGATTTGGCAGTCAGATGTTCTTGACTGGACATGGTAGTGGGGTGACTGCCAAAAGCTCTGTGGGGGTGGGGATGTCATTTGGAAAACAGTGTTCCTTCCAGCTGACATATTTGGGCTGGCAGTCAAGAATGTCAGTAGTCCCTAGGGCACTTTTGAGCAGCTACTGTGGCCAAGAGAGGTGTGAAGACAGAGATGTGTAGTCTCAATAGATCAGAGACCGAGTCAGCTCCAATTAGACTAGCCAGATGACAGAGATACTGTACTGTAAGGCCTATTAGCATATCAGCTCTGTGAGAGGGGACATGCAGCATCGGCAGGGAAAATTGGCCAGAACATCCCATAGGTCAGTTTGAGCACAAGTCTTTATGGGGCCGATGGAAAGAAATTAGAACTTTTAGGTTCTCTCATGTTTGGGGTACATCATGAAAAAAAACGAAATTCCCCTTCGGCCAGACATATCCTAATTTTAAATTGTTCCTTCTGAAATTACTCTGCCTATATACAGGAAAGATAGATTGACACAGGGCTATGTAAATTTACAGAGCATCTTTGAGCCTCTTAGGGAGGGTAGGGTTTTTCTTAAAGCATTGTAAAGTTTAAATAACACCAGCATAACCTAAAACAACTAATAAAAAATTGATCTAGATTTGTAATATAATCAAAAAAGCTGATATGAATCAGAACAAGAACTAAAAAGAAACTCTGACACTACTGAAAACAAGTTTTTGTTTAAATTGACATGTTTTCACAACCTCTCCATCTTTCTTTCCCTTCTTCTGTTCCTCCGTCCTTTCTTTGAACCAACCAGAAATTTTTCTGCTAAGAGTTTTCCAGACAGCTCAAGATAATCTCTAGAGAAGGAGAGACAACTTTATTTAGAAGCAAGAGTCAGGCAGCCTGTCTTCATGTATATCTACTGTCCATGGCTCCAGAAATGGGGCAATATTTCCTCATCTAAGCAGGTCATTTCTGACCTGGGAAACAATCAGAGCATGGAAATGGTTACTGTGGTATAAAATAATATGGAGATAACATGGCACATGGTCATTCAGGCAGTTGAAAGTCTGCTCTGAGTAGATCTGGCAGCGCCTCTGCCCCTATCAGCATGAGAAAAATGTCTTCCCAACTCTCAAAATATTCATATTGATTTAATTCAACCCATCTGCATTCTCATTGCCATCCAGCTGTCACCCCAGACTGCATCATCCTCTGTGGGTATTATTCCTAGTCAAAGCAAATTAAGTCCTGGTCTCTAGTATACTTTTCTGAGGATGTTGAAACCCATTTTATGATCCTCTCCTCCCCCTATTGCCACCTCTGACAAGGTGCTGCTCTGGGATTCTTTTCCTTACAGGATAGCCAGGTAGAAAGCATGCAGCTACAAATTCATAAAGCATTGAAATAATCTTCTTGGTCCCTATGTCAGATCAGCAGAGCAAGACTGAAGAGCTGAGACTTGCCTGAAAAGAGAAATGGACAACCCCAAAATGAAAGTGTGCTCCCAGGAAATAAGGTCACACCTCTTTGATTTGGTCCCTGTCCCTGTCCTTGGGCAGTGTATGGTGTTTTTAGGCAAAGTAATTTTTGACAAATGTTCCTTTAACTGCCTGAGGCTCTTTGATGCAGGAAACTTTGAAACAACACCAGACAAATCTTTTTTGGTGCATCAGTAACCATGTCACAGAAAGATTTTTCCTGTTATTTAACCTAACTAAGCACATTACAAGCCTCCGACTTTCAACTGCCAATGTGCAATCACTAACCCACGAGGTGCTGATGGAGGGACACAAAGAGGCCAGACCAGGGACCCTAATCAGAAATGTTCATTAATGACGCCACTGCAAGAGGGTTTTCTCATTGTTGTTGTTTCTGGCACAGAACAGCAGGGCAGGTGGGGGCCATGCAATGCCCTTGAGCATTGGGAGATTTCTTACCAATACCAGTGGGAAAGGTATGAGGATCAGGACTCAGACACAAGTCTTTGTCTCTTACCTGCCCTAGAGGGTCAAGTTTCCTTCCACTTTGTAAGTATTTATTGTTTCAGATGAAGGATGGTAGAGAGTCAAAGAGAAGGGGGAACAGTGAGATAATAAAGGATAATATTGCTTCCAAAACTGTGTCTGGTTTTTCCAACAGTATTAACTACTCTAAGAAAAGATGTTATCTCTTCCTACAAACCTTGACTGGCCTATATCCTTTCATCACAGCTTTGACATTGTTACTACTGCAATAAAAATATTTGTAGGCAAATGATCCTCTGGTGCTTTAGTGATGGGTTGCATCAGCAACTGGAAGGGAAACCTACACAGGGAAATGGTCTTCCACAGCCCTTCCAGGCAGCACAGTTCCTAAAGGAAACACAGCCAATCTGCCATACACTGGACTAGGAAAACAAAAGTGATTTGAAGAGTTTACTTTTTGTTGTTGATCTGATGTATTGGCACAAGAAATGAAGAAGGAGCTGGGAGACAGAGGGGAGGAAATGTGAAGAGCACAAGCTCAAAGTGAAGTGGACTCTGAATGCCTCAGAGGTTCAGCTGAAACTGTTATTTCCTCAAAAATGGTGTGCTAGGGCAAGCATTGCCAGTGGCAGAGATGTATTGAGTTTTGGCTTAGAAAAATGAACTTAGAAAGTTTCAAAATATTTGGGTTTTGGTTTTCAAGGGAATATGTTTTCATTCCTCATTATAAAGCAAACTTGTGACCACAGAGGCTGATGTTTCATTTCTTTAAAGAAAGAAAAGTGACAGAAATGTAATGAATCATTGCTTCTGGGCAGAGAAAGTTCAGTATGACTAGAGGTCAGCACATTTTTGAAAAAAAGGCGTATTTTTCATTTTGGGATGACCCCAGCTCTTTCTTTTAGCAGCTGTAGCAAAAACTCAGCTGGTCACAAAGCTCCTCTTCCTTCTTTGCCTTCAGTTCCCAGAACTATTCCAATGGGAAGAGCAAATCTTACTCCAAGAAAATACAAGAAACAGTTAACTCATGCATACCAACCTGGATATTTGAAGGCAAAGACCCAGTGAAATACACCAGGTCTGAACAAGGAGCCAGAGACTCTTATGCCAACTCTGGAGGACAAAATCCTATCCCACAAGACCATGGAACAGTTAAAGTCTTAACACAGCTGCTATTGCTCCAACTTAATACAAGTCCTTACACAGATCATTTGAATCAAGATTTTTTTTTTTTCCCAGCAGTTTCACCCCTTGCATATAAGGCCATTGACCAACCTTTCCCAGTCAGGAAGCTCCAGTCATCTGTTTGCAGCTATCTAATGATAGAGAGGAAGGGCACATTTTAATTAGAACACTTGAACTCAATTTGAACTCTACAAAGACTGGTGAGGTTCAAGTTGCAGACTCAGGTGCTGTTCAGTTTACAGAGCTGATGTCAAAAGGAAGTGAGAGAGAGAGGGAGAAGGAGAGAAAGATCCTAATAAGGTCTGTATAGACAGAAGTTTGCCTCCATTTAATGCACCCTGGTGGGCCATCATAGCTTTGGGTGACTTATCTCTTCCTGACACATGCTGGAAGTTAGATTTTATTTTAAAAATTGAATCATCCTTAAAAATGAAATAGATCTAAGTGATTGGTGGAGGTCTGCAAGGGAGATGGAAACAGTTTATGAATGGGTTTGAGTACCAGGTTTCTCCAAACTTCAGAGTAAGTGTTCTTGGAAATGTTCCCCAAAACAAATTTACAGACTCTAACCTTGAAGATGTGCTGGAGTCCCTGAACTTTGCCAGTAGTCTTCTAAAACTCTTTGCTGTCCTTAGGCTTTGAAGTGGGGGAATTGATCATGACAGGCCAGAACGTGGCAACGTAAACAGGCTTTAGGCTTTGCTGAGGGGACTGCTCTCACAGTCATCACACTATGCTGATTTACAAGAAAACAATTATGTGGCTCCTTCCTAATAGCAGCCAGAAGACCTGATAGCAATGCTCAGCCCTAAAAGTTGGTATGCTTAGAATCTCAGCAGAAACAAAGGGAGCAATTGAAGAGCAAAACCAGTGTCAGTGCAAGGAAACTCAGGCCCAGAGTTATGCCGTAGTCCTCATTTTGCAAAGTGCCATTGGGACCGAGTCATTGCCCTCCCCAGTACCACAGCTGGAATGGAAAAATCCTACTTTCACAAGTCTGTCTGTAACAACCTATTAAGCTATTTCATTTGGACCCAGAAAGGGAACCTGTTTCACTTGACAGTAGATCTGATAATGGTTTTTCATATGAGGAATTTATTACTTAAGAGGTGCAATTAGCCAAATAAAGGGTTTCCTAATGAAGTGTCCATTCTCTGTACTATATTGCATTGGAATCCTGATGCAATTTTAAAGGGGAATTTAAATAGGGAACTCCCTTCTCCTCTGTTCTACAGAAACACTCTATGGTTTCCACAGGATCTCTCCCAGTTTATAGTATTTTAAATGTGAAGGGAATCAGGACCACAGACTTCATTTGAAATGGATCTTTACCAACATCAACATGTAAGATACCCTGTGCACAGGTCCCTGACACATTCCCACCAGCCTGGAAACAGACCACCAGTCCATGTCTGGAGTCCCCTGGTAGCAGTGGAAATTGATTTGCTTTAATGAGTGGAAACCCCATGAAAACCATCACTGTGCCCAAAACAAGCCAGGAACATGTCAGGCTAATTGTATTCTGTGAATGAAACTAGTCTCAACAGGGAAAGTAGACTAAGGTTTTTGTAAATGTCTGAGCTACTGAGTGTCAAAGCTGCATAATTTTACTAAACTGCATCTGCTGTACATGAGGTCAGCCTGCAAAAACTAAGGAGATGGCTCCTTTTTCAATAGCAAAATGGAAGTAAGAGGTTTCTGAGCCTTTCCCGAGTCTGGGCTTTCTCAGGGGTGCTTAGGTAAGGCCATCTTATAGTGTCAGTGAAACAATCTGTGTTGCCAAACCAAATCAACTGTTATCTAGGCTGCCACCAAAAGGTGTCACATGCAATGGCAGGGGAGTGAAGCAGACCTGCCAGAATCAGGAGTTTCTCAGACATGTTTTGTCATTAACACCTCAGTGACAAAGAGCACAAAGCAGGGAATTCTCTGCAACTGGCCTCAGAAGAGACTGACCTGCTGCCAGATGTTCCCTGGTCTACAGCTGCAGGAGGACTTCTAACCAGGTGATGTGGTGTGATCCAATGCATGATACGAGCTTACCATTACTAAAAAGTTTCATTATCAAATGTCAAGAGCTGACCTGTGCAGAAAGCAAGGTCAGGACCTCTGTAGGTAGTACTAGCTCAAACATTGCAAGTGACTAGGCTGGACAGGACTGTGGTTTTTCTTTGCCTGTTAGTACATGACAGTAGCTGTGTTTATGATCTTAGGTTTAGATCATGTTCCTTATCTTGGAGGGGTTATTTGGAAGAAATGAACTGCATCTGGTCAGCTATAAATTTAGATGTAGAAGTGCTGGATTTACATTAGTATAAATTATCTCCAAACTTGTTCCGCTTCAACATCTGAGAGAGTAGTATCCATGGATGGGTCTGAAATTGTAAGAACATTCCAAGATAAGCTTTATTTGAAAGACAGCAAATTGTCATGACCTGCTGCCTGAAGTCTAGAGAGTGGCAGTGATTGCTTATGCATGGTGACAATCTCCTGCAGCCACATCTGCCCTCCCTCTGTGCCTAGCTTCACCTGCTCCTTTCCTCAAACACTGGGCTTCTGATTGATGTTTTAGTCAAGGCACTGCCTTCTGCCTATCTTCACAAGCTCTTCAGTTCAGGCAATACCCTTTGGTCATGTAGGTTTTTTGTTTTGTTTTGTTTATGGAAGAAGTTTATCAAGAGAAGCACCAGAATGAAATTTGGGTGCTGCTGCAGTCAGTGATTAAACTGGAAGTGACTTAACAGGGTTAAGAGAAGTTGCAGTTTATAGGCTTCATCTGCAGTACCAGTAATGAATACCAGAGACTGACTTTGAAGTCACTTTATGTGCTACTGATAGAGAATCCCAGAAAAAGCTTTGACTATTAAGTAAAAGTCCTCAAATACCTTAGCAAGATTGTGATAATTAATCAGATTTTTTTTTACATCCATATCAGAATGGTGACATATTCAATCTATGAGTTAATCTGGTATTGTATACAAAATTAATTACATCTCCCTGTAAATTTCAGTGGATCTAGGACTAGTGCCAATAGGCTGGGGAAAGAAGGAATATGGCTGTATTGCTTTCTTCTCCTTTTGTTGAAAGAAAAGAACAGATTTTTAAATTACATGTCACATATTTGTTAGATATATTATATAGTTTTCTTTTCTGCTTCTTCCTCCTATTAACTACCTCTTCCAGAAGTTTAACATTTCATCCAAGACACAAATATCCCGAAAGCAATAAATTATAATGAATAAATCAAACACCTGAGATCTGTGAGACAAATTACACTTCTGTTATGCTGGCGCAGTCCCAGTAAGGCAGGGGGCAGAAACTGGCCATGCATCTGAAATCAAGTATTTGAATCTACAGTATTAGAAATTGGCTCATTGTGAACATTTCGTAAAGCAATTATAGATACGCCAAAGGAAACGTCCAAGGCTAGCCAAGATAATCAGCAAAGTTCCTTAAGCCAACATAGCATATTCTCCTAAGATAAACTTAAACAACATTTCTATTTATTGTTTCCTGAGTCTCTTGTTAGTCCCTATCAAAAGGCAAGAAGAATTAGAGGAAAGGAATAGAAAACAACTGTGTAACTGTTGCAATGGCAGCATTTTGAAACTAGATTCTTCAGAACAGTCTGTCCCAGCCTGAAGTGGAGAAGTTTTGAAATAATTCAGAAAAACCACATTCACCAAGAGGCATCAAATGGCCTTTGCTCATTGGGACAGAACATTCTGAAGACTTCCTACATTGCAATTGCAAAGGTCTAATGAAGAGTGAAAACAGCTACATTTTCTGTGTCACTGTGCACAGAAAGGTGAACAGAATGGATGCTTTTGCTGAATGGAAGTCAATGCTTCTAGCTCCATCTGAACTTAATGACAGATAGAGGAGGAGAAGGTCAAAGAAGAGCTTGTCCATGTCCCAAAAATGTACACAATTTGCTTTTGCTCTATATCTGTCCTGGTACTCTGCTGTAAGTGAAGAATATTGGAAACTGGAGACATGGTAGTTCTGTAACCTGGGAACATAGGTCAGATCTGTGAACACATGTGAACATGTTAGTATAAAAGGGGACACTAAATAATTTCCCCCTTGGTTTCTAAAAGAAAGCTGCCTCACTAGAAAATCATAGGTAATTATGTGTGTGGCACAAACCCAGATGTACCAGTGCTGCAGTCTTCCAGATGGGCCATTAAATCACCCACAGTTATTAAAATAGCATGGCAACTTCTACTAGTGCAGAAATGCTCAGTACAGCACTCTGGCCTGATTCCAGCTCATAATACTTCACCCCCCCTGCTCCTTTACTCGCTTGTGCTTGGCAGCACTTCTCTCCAGCTGTACTTCTGAGACTGCAGCTCAAGCACTTGCAGAGCCCATCACCCTACAGGTCCTGCAAAGCCAGGCTTTTGCCAAAGCATGGATAATCATGGCACTACAAGGCTCACTTCCATTCCCTTTCCCTCTGCAGGTGCCCAACTCCAGGGAGCCCAAGTGCCTGTTACAATTGAGGCACTTCAGGAGAAGCAGCCTCCCGGGGACAAGGGGACTTCCACTGTCAATTGCATCTTCTCTAAGATGTCTTTCACCTCTGAAAGCATAGAAGAAAAGCAACATGCATTTGCCAGCAAGAGCCAGAGTACCATGTGAAATAGTAAAAACAGAAATAGCAGAGTTTCATATGCAGGGACAGAGAGTAGAGCTGTCTCAGGCAGGTCTGTTGCCTATTCACTGATCATCACTGTTCTGAGCTGCTGTCCCCCTCCCAGTATGCTATGTCTGTTGGGAAAGTTAGTCACAAAAAGGCTGAAGTCTCCATTGTGAGCCCAAGAGTACATTAACTTCGGTTAAACCATTCTGCTGCAAAGGCAAGAATGGTTTTGTGCACATTCACCGAACTCTTGGGTAGTGTCTGAAGCAACACTGGGATGCCATGTGCTGTATGAGCATTTACAAGTGCTTCTACAGAGCATCTATAAATGTTTGTGTTTTCTCCTGTTTCTGAGTCAATCAGACATAGTTATTCAGCCCTGGCAGCAATCCTGCTTGCTTATAAACACAGAATTCCCATCCCAGCCTTACTGCCAGCTGTGGCTTAATGCTGCCTGTGGCAGACCCAACGGATGGGACCGGCTGTGGCTGCCTGACAGAGGGTGGCTGTACTGCCTTTAGCTCTCCTAGGGATGCTGTAACCCTCCCTGTAATCCTCCAGGATCTCAGAGAACTCAAGTGATATTTCCTTTACCTCCCTCATCCTTTATTTCCAGTTCTTTCTGTCCCCACTGCATTCACACTGAGCCACTGGTGCAATAGGGAAGCATTACCGCAAAACCTCCAAGAGCAATTTTGGAAATGAAGTATACGTAAAGGAATTCAGACAGCACCAGAAGCAAAAGGTTGATTCACTGAAAAACCAATTCATTGCCAAGTAAAAAAAAAAAAAACAAACCAAAACAGGACTGATGTCCTCTGCTCATCAGCTCCAGGAAGTGAAATGTTATCATTGTTAGGCTTAATAATCTCAACACTCCTGCGACCCGTTTTCCCCCATGTGTCCACCAAATCTGCTAAACTGGAGATGAACAATGCAATGTTCTCTTATTTTTTGCTAAAGACAGCTGTTACCCACCACAGGAGACACATGTTCTGCACAGATCCACAAGGCTGCAGGAACCCAATGGAAGTGGATTTGTCCCACACAAGATGTCAATACTATCAATCCTTAGTGCTTATCAAGCGTGGTTTGTTGATTCAACATGCAATGTAACAAAGCTTAAACTAAAGTGCTCTGAACAGCACATACTGAAAAATGAAAAGCAGGACCATGTAGGCTTTCTGGGGTGGCCAGCACCATCTATAGCTCAAGCACTTTGATGGGAACCTCTCCTCATGGCTAAAATGGAAATATTATACTTCTATGTCCTGAACATCACCATCTGCAAGTGATACTGCCACATGTTAATTATTGACCAAAGGCAATTATTTTCTTTATTGAGTAGTTAATTATAAAACAAAATTAACTGGCCCACAATACATTTTTTCTCTCTCCAAATTAAGTAACTCAGAAAACAGTGCTCTTCAATCAGACCACACAAACAAAACTCTTGACTTTTTGTTTTGTCTTGCAAATTAAGTATATTTGGCCAATATAAATACCTGGAATCCTACCAGCAGTCACTTTGGTCAGACTTCATCAGGATTATAACAGGTGTGGCTCAATAAACTCCATAACTTGTCCTTCTTAAAGAACTACTACAGCTTTCTATGGTAACACTAATTTGTTTTTTCTTCCCATTAAAGTCTATTTGTTGACTTTTATCATGACCCCTCTGCCTCAAAGGAATAATAGGAATAATGAAACAGAAATACCCTCCCACACATATTTCTAGGCAACAGTGGTATGGGACAGCAAAATGACAAGAAACTACAAGACTGGCAGTGAGTTTGCAGGACTGTACCAAGAGCAGAAATATTTTCTGGATTGTTTAGAAGATAGCATCACCCAGGAAAAAAAAAAAAAAAAAAAAGGCAAACCAGAAACAAAGCAAGTGGTTTGATGTGAGTTGTCACAGTGGAAGAGTGAGTGTAGCTGAAAAATTCTCCCAACAGAAAATGCACCCTTACCAAAATCTGAAGCTTTCTGAATCTATCATTTGTTAGGAAAGCTAAATTTTCCAGATGGAAACTGGGAAGAGAAGCTATATGTTGGAAAAACAGTTTAGTGATAATTTTTGACTGAGACATACACTCTTCTGGCTCCATATCTACAACTTGAGCTTTTTTCTGGAGCTAAGGTTTGGAACAGGTAGAGTTTCACTTTTACTCTTTCCCCTGTTTCCTCACCTTTTTCTCACTTTCTGTCTTCTTCCTCCCTTCTCCTTTGCCCAAAGAGGTTAAAGAGTACAAAGGGATGAAGATGGGAAAAACCCTGCCTATGTAAATAAACCAATAGTTTCCTAGAATGTGAAACTCAGAAGATGGGGAGGTGTCCAAACAAAGAGCACTGGTAGACAAGGAGCAAACAGAAATGTTACAGAAACACCAGAAGGCCCCTAAAACCACAGGAAACAGATAATTTAATGACTGGTCTGGTCCCAAAAATGAGTAAATAAATAAATGCTGTGGACCACATGATTAAGCAGATATAGATGCCATGTTTATTTTCAGACCACCTTCTAAAGTGAAAAGCAACTGCACATTTCTGTAGGAAAGCCAAAAAAGCTCAGAGGATGAAGTATTTCAGGAGAGGATTTTTGCTCATTATGTTAATGGGGTAGCAGTGAGGGAAGAAAGGCACAGATGTTCAGCCTGCCTCTGGTCCTCTCATTGAGAAAGCAAGGCTTGGTCCTGGTCCTGGTGCAGGAGCTCAGGGTGGCCACCATGCCAGCAAGTTCCCCTCTCCCTGCAGACATGAGGGGAAGCACAAGAGCCATTGGGAGCTGGACAGTGCTGTGAGGGGTTTCCAGCTGTGGGGAGGTGTCAGACCTCCCTTGGTAGCAGAGTTTGTCAATGCTTTGCTAATTTGCTGCTCCCATGAATCGCCATGCAGAGCAGAGACTCTGGCATAGCACCAGCTGGGGCTGGCACATGCTCGAGCTCCATTGTTTACAGATTTCACTAAAAGAGGCACAAATGAAACATGAAGGATAAATGACAGTCCCTTGATGGCTCATCTGTGATGGGTCTCACAAGCATCAGTCAGCAAATATGCAAGTTAGACACTGCCTGTTATCAGTGGAAAAAATACCACCTTTCAAGCAGCCCTCTGACCAAAATAGCCCATGACAAGTCAAAGCACATGCAATGAAATACATAGGTTTATTTTTTTAAAACACAACCAGAATGAACTTTTACTTTAAATAAAATAAACGATTACTAATGGTCCTTTCCCACCTTCAGTCCTTTTGGCCTTTTTTCTCCCCTTTCCTTCTTGGCCCTAGACATTTTGCAAACACTTGTAAATAACTATCCCCGGGCCAAACAGAGAGTCATTCTTCATTCTAAACAGGACATCAGGGATGGTGAAAAAACAATGTTTGTGGCTGGAATGTATTGTACAAAGGTGAAGAGAATATAGGAGTGTTTTTGTGTTTGGAAGCAGATGACGGGTGTCTGTTTTTAACACAGTATGTTAAAGAACAGATTAGATAATAAAATCCTAAACAGAAGACCTCATTCTCCAACAAATCTGAAATAAACTTTGAAGACATGTCTCAGTGAACTCCATCTCCTTCTGGGCCCTTGCAATACCAGGAGGTCAGAGCTGCAGGGATGGATCATTTCACATCATTTGCTCAGTCAGTCACCAGGCGAGTATAAACAACCCCTGTACTGTGGCCTGATGTGATCAGGAATGGTGGATCTGGTATTCTGGTCTTTTGGGAGGAGTTAAAATGCCATTGCTGCAGCTGTGCCTGCTCTGGTCAGCCATGACTTTCTAATAGGCTGTGCACAATCATCAGACTGCTTTGGAGGAAATACATGCAGAAAAGTTTTTTTTCTGAATTATCCAAAATATTTAAGAATCTTGTTTCCAGGTGTGACTTAAAATATTTTGTTCCCGAGAAGGTGAAATCTCATTAAAGCTGAGAAGCTCTGTTTTCTCAAGTACATTACAAATTGCATTGAATTGTAACCATTAGTGATGCATTAACACAGCTTGCCCCAAAAGCATTTCTGGATTTTTCAGAAAAGCGAGACATATTGAAAGAATTAATGTGGATCAACCTGAAACATTCTGATCACCTTGAAGCATTTAAAAAGCTATGCTGAATCCTTCCAATGCAGGTCATTTTATTAACTGGCAACACACAGTTTTGAAACAAAACAATGAAAAATTAAAGTGATCCAGCAGTATAGCTCATTGTTTTTGAAGTTATGGTTGCTTGTTAGTTTTGGATGAAAAATAAAAGCAAACTGAGTTTTATTCCTGGTTCATTAGCGGGCTTAGTTCCCTGAAACCTTGTTTAACAATAAATATAGTAAATCCATTGTTTTCAGACTAACAGATCAGTAGTTCTTCTGTTAGAGCAAGTTGAAATATTTTGAGAAGAGCATCCCTCCACCCCCATACTTTTTCTTATCAAAAATGGGTTTGTTTCACTATTACCAACATTTTCCATTGAAATGGACCATTTCCAGTGGAATTTTCCATAAAGACGCTAAACAAAGTGCAGAAGGCCCACAGCATTTTGTTCAGAGCTGACATGATGGCTGCTGTCTGCACTGCACCGTGGGAGCCTTGCAGGGACACACTGTGCAATCCTGCCCAGAATCTTCTTGCGTGGCCCAGCCCTGTGCTCCCGGACTGGGGGTGACAAGGGGCAGCCATGAGAACTCATGGGCCATGGGGCACCATATACCCTGGTGGGAGAAGGATATGCCAAGAATAAGGTCAAACCTAAAACTGAAGGCAGCTTTTCAGCATTTCCAAAACCACTATTTTCTTTAAAAAATAAACTCAGACAAGTTTTATTTCAACTGCTTGTCCCAACTGTTTGTTTGTCCTTAGTGCTAAAACTATGTTTATCCCATGGGAAGGATATTTTAGTTTTCTGTACCCTTCAATGTCAGTTACTCCACTGTTGTAAATTTCATTGAAATATTGTAAGCATAACCTTAAACACCTTTCAAAACCCTATTCATAATAGGCTTTGTTTCTTTTATAGTGTGCTTACATTTTCTGTGCATCTGCCAAATTCCTTCCTACCTGCAACACAAGAGTGTGTTCCAAATCAAAATGATGTTTGACAAATATAAACTGAAGTGACCACAAAAAACAAAACAAAAAATTAAAAGAGAAAGTTTAAACATCAATAATAACATTTTTCTGATTTTTAGACCTATGTTTCAGAGCTTTGCAAGAAGAGAATCTCTGTTCATTCTGACAGTCTACTTTTAACAGGTCAGCTTCACAAGGCACATATTCTATATGATTTCTTATGTCTTAGTGGTTTTCTTACCAGCTTTTCTCTAGGCTCTCTAAAGTGTTTTGTCTATAGAAACCCCCAGGCTGAGAAGCTCAGGTGGATTTGGGGAAGAAAGCTTCGATTTCTGTAGAATGTCTGTGTTTGTTGGTGGTTTTGTTTCTTTCTGATTCCTCTTGGTATTCTAGAAACCTGAAACTCTCTATTCTTGCTTGCAAAAATAATTGCAGTTGGCTTTTTTTGGTAAACAATTGTTATTTCCCATTGAAGCTTCAAGTTATTTTATTGAACATAACCATAACAAACAACCCTCTACTGATAGTTTCTAGCTACTGCTTTTCCTGGAAGCTGAGAGGACCAGTAGTTCTCAGTGCCCCAGAGACTGTGTACCACTGGCCACATGGAGGAGAGAAACAGTGGTCTGTGCCAGGAGCAGGAGCTAGACAAGGAGTGAAGCACATGAGTACATTGTTCATGGAATCAGCCTCTTCCATGATAAAATACAATAGATTACCCCAGCAATGTGCTTGTCATTCACTTCCACTGACATCCTTGCATGGAGTCAAGGGTAGAAAGGGAAGGAGCGGACCTTAGGTAGTGCCCTTGATTTAGCATCCTGAACTCCTAAATGGAAAGGAAGGGGGTAGGGAATAAGGATTTCCAATGAGGAACAGAACACTATTATTTTTGGCCTTCTCAGAAATTTCCCCAAAGTGAACAACTTTCAGCTGAGTAAGCGTCAGGAGCTCAAATAGGAGGCCCAGCTCCACATCAGACTGCTCAAAACGTTCACTTCTCAGGTTATTAAGCTTGGTCTTTGCCCTCTTGAGACCCGTGAAATGAATCAATGTCTCCTGCCAACCACCAAGGGATTTGCTGTCTTCATGCCTCATTGAGACATCAAAAACTAACCAGTAAGGTGAGAGTTTCTCAGTCATGGATTGCACAATACTACAAACACTAATGCTTCATATACTGAAATAATATCCTGAAGGCAGATCTCTTCACACTATTATTGATACATTTTTTGGCCACTACTGCTCTTTAATATCCCATTTTATACTTAAAAGCCAACAAATGTAAATGCTATTTTGCCTGCAAAACATCATATGCAGGCAGGCAGCTGCATTATGGCAGAAACTGATCAAAAAACCCTGGCTGGTACAGTTATTTTACAGATTTAATCCTCTGAAAAATGCCAGTAGCATACAGAAGAATACATTGTTGACATTGGTGTTATTGTAGGACAATTTGTTTACAAATGATGCTCCAAATCTTACCTTGATTATTCTTCAAAAATATTTCTTCTTTTTTTGGGGGGTGTGTGTGTGAGGGGGTGTAAGGGGGCAAATATTACTTAGACCTCATAGCATAAGAACTGTGCAGAAAAAGTCAAGTTAGTGTTGATATATTTCTGTAACCTCATGATGATGTTCTGTCAGCTACTTCTCTTTCTGCAATTTGTGAATCTGAAGGAAGTGGGCACTACTGTTCGTGTGTAAAAAAATCCCTACACAGGCTGCACAAAGCTTACGTTACCTTCCAATATGCATAACAACTTTCTAGAAGATGCTCTGAAGAAGTCATTAAATCAGGAAATTAGTGATAGAATTGTGATTAAGAGGAGCTGGAAACAGACCAGAGGTTAACTGGGAATTTCCTTCTCCACATTAAGAGCTGCAAGTTTAGGAGAATTTGCTTTAGTCCTCTTTATGAGCTTAGCAGAGCTAGGCAACCTTTCAGAGAGAAGTGATGGCATATGCACAGCTGAACCACTGTACTCTTTCCATTAACTTAAAAAACTATTAGATAAAGTACTCCGTATGGATTGGTTTTCTGTGGCAATTCCAGTGTTCCCTCATTGGTATGTGTAGAATAGATATATTTTCCTCAGGAAACTTGTTGGCATGAACATCTGACTCATGGTAACTTCAGGAACTAAATCTAGAAGACTTTGAAGGTTGTTAGCAGCCCATAATTTCAGTTTCACATCTCACCCTTATCACTTATTATTTCCTTCAGAAAAGAGACTTGATTTTGAACTTGGACTTGCTTCAGACCAGTCCTGTTCCTTCAGTGTAGGAAACATCCTCCAGCACCACCAGAATCTCTGAGCAGACTCTCTTGAGTCACCATCCTTATTTACAGCCTCCTACCATATCGATCAGTGAGTGCCACCCTGAAAATGCAGTTTCCCTTAGTAATATTTAAGTATCACATGTTACTGACTTGAGTATCAGAAAGTGGACATTAGCAATGAAGACAACGACTTCACACTACTTTATCTTTCATTACTATCACCATTACTGTCTGCAAAGATGCTGAGGAAAGCCAGGAATTCATTAAGATGCTTTTTACTTACATTGTCATAGAATCAGAATCATAGAATGTTTAGGGCTGGAAGGGACCTCCAAAGGTCATCTAGTCCAGTCCCCCTGCAGTGAACAGGGATACCCTCAACTAGACCAGGATGCTCTGAGTCTTGTCCAACCTCACAGAATCACAGAACCACAGAACGTTAGGGGTTGGAAGGGACCTAGAAGATCATGTAGTCCAACCCTCCTCCCTGGGAAGCTTATTCCACTGTTCTACAACCTTCAACGTAAAGTATTTCTTACTGATATCTAGTCTAAATCTAGTCTTCTCTAATTTAATCCCATTACCTGTCATCCTTTCACTAGAGACCCTCAAAAACAGCCCCTCTCCAGCCTTCCTCTAGGCCCCCTTCAGGTACTGGAAGGTGGCTATATGGTCTCCCCGGAGCCTTCTCTTCTCCAGACTGAACAACCCCAGCTCCTTCAGCCTGTCTTTGTAGGAGAGGTGTTTCAGCCCTCTGATCATCATTGTGGCCCTCCTCTGGACCTGCTCCATCAGGTCCATGTCTTTCCTATGTCATGGAAAATTTACTTTTTCTGTTAATTTCCAGGAAATAATCTACATTTTTTTTCCTGATCATTCCCACTTCTACACTACAGTGTCTTATAAGTGCAACCACTAAGTCAGACTTGTGAAGATTAAGCATATCCACATGACTGACCCCATAGTGGGATTCACCAACTCAGCAAGTGACTGTGTGCTGTGTGGTAACAGTTATCTAACAATTTGTGATAGTGCCTGTCTATTTGCAGAGGACAGCAGGAGAGACTCCCAAACACAGGCATGGCTGAAAAGTCTTATTCATCTACCAATGACAAGGGAACAAATAAGCTTCAGACACTGCTGATCCCTTGCTGAAAATATCTGAGGAACTACACAGAGTGTGTGATGGCGTCAGGGTTTTATCTGAGCAAGCCTACAGGTAGGACAAGTTAATTTTACTAAAATATAAACTCCACTCTGCAAAAGTGAAGAAATAAATGTTTTTGTTAAAGCTCTCCATGAAGGAGTGGGCTTTTTTTTTGTTATTTATTGGTAAGGGCTTTTTTTTTTTTTTGAAACAGAACACTAGAAATTTTCTTGCTGTCCCTACCATATCTCATGCAGAAGACAAGGTTGTGTGGGATAGGATGTATATTCTGCATTTTCTATAGGCTCTATAACACATCTGCACATCTCTGTAACACAACTGCAACATTGTGTTACTTCACAAAGTCCACCATGGGAGCCCCTGGCCAAGGGACATATCCCTCAGAAGCTTAGCATGAAGCAGCAGTGGAAAGGATACAGCAGAACTATACCTTTTGAAAACATTTCAACAATATACACTACACAGGTCTAGGTTCTTTGCTTCTGGAATAGGAAAACCTGAACCCTAGGTCTCCTCTTTACATGTTTGTGTGAATTATAAAAACCTATTCATGTGGATAATTTATCATGTCCCACCATAAAATACTGATTTTATTACAATAAGCTTTTGACAAAGCTATTTGTTCTAATGTCCTGTTTTGAAATATTTTAGATGTACCCATTCCTTGCAAAGCACTTCAGTCAATATAAACTTTGAGACCCATCTTTTCCAACAGCATTTCTTGTCTCCTCACTTAGCTGCTCCTCTGACTGACTTCAGGCTGACTCCATAAGCACCGAGCTCTCCCATGCAGTGAGCAGGCAGTGCACACACTGAACCTGGGGCTGGCAGTTCCATTAGGTGTCTACAAATACCATAATGCTATTATGGTACTAGACTTTTTGTGGCTGGATGCCAAAGTCTGGCTTACCCTTCACTGTAGTGAAGATAAAAAAAAACCCCTACCATTTCACTCAACCATCAGAAACATAAATTGACCTTGATAAGTAGATGAATGGAATTTTTCAGATTTAGGGTAATAATAGTCACTGACTTAATGATCACTGGTGGTATTGGGAGATTTAAATAATCAGTCTTCATATAGCTCCTAATCTTTGCCTGACAGGCACTATATACAGCGTGTGGAATACACATATTGCATTCAGTTCTGGACAGCTCAGTAACAGTAGTGAGAACAATCTGGAAGGAATTCAGAAAAGTACAGCAAAATATGGAGTGGCTAGAGAGAGTGATGTATGTGGAATTATATCAAAGAAACCGCGTGTTCTATTTTGTCCAAAATGAAAGGGAGAAAGAATGACCTGCAGAGTGCTAAGACAGTCATCTTAAGTACCCAAAGGGGAGACACTGCAGAAGGAAAGAAAATTATTTGGAGCTCTCTCATAATGTCCGATTATAATCAGTAGATGAAATTAAGTAACTGAGATTTAAGGCAGAAGATTAAGAAAGTATAATTCCTCCATTATGTCCCAGATCATCTGGTGAAAATAAATCTCCCAGAACCGAAGATGAGTGATGTGTAAAACATTAAAGACTAATGAGGAGCTAAGGAGAAATTAAGAGAAATGAGAAGAAATCAGCAATACATAATACCTCAGGGTCTTCTGAACCTCCTGTTAAGAACTCAAGAGATTCTTCTCTATAGCAAGGGAAAAGAATATCAAGAACCAGTTGGAAGGTGCTGAAAAAACGTTAGTAATTTGGAAGACACCCACAAGTAATTTCCCACCCACTGGGAAAATGTCTCTCAAAAAGAAAGAGCAAAGTTTGTCCAGGGCTGGGATTCATATTTCTTGGTGGTTCTGAATCCAGATCAAATCCTCCTATTACACAAACTTGAACCAAAGGTCCAGACTCCAGTAGACAGATAAACTTTGAATCTTAAGCATCCAGCTCTGGCCCACATCTAATTTAAGGTGACTATTATGCATATTTTAAAGGGAATAGAAGTGATATATCCAAGATAGTGATTTTTGTGCTCTGTTGATCTCTCTTTCCTGCCAATGACAGAAACTTTCAGTGCAGCTGTCAAAACCCCAAACTTAACACATCAGAGTAGTATGAAGGGAGTATGCTCTTCTCTTTGGCAAACTTGCAGTTGAGAAACTATGTTTGCAGAGGAACACCCACCAAGGGTCTGTGTTGTGTCCAGGGAGGGAGGGATCTCTTCGACAGGACAGCAAGTTCCTCTGGAAGGGGATGAGTGGAAATCATGTACAAACAAGAAATCAAACAGGCCTCTTGCATATTGCACAGAAGGCAAAGGTTTAGTCACTCCATTCCTGGAGGATTTGGATACTCTTGACCTTTGCACAGCCACCATTTGTGAGGAAAATGCATGCTCAGAGGAGGCTGTCCAAGTCAGAACCTTACTTCCCAAGCACAAGCTGTGATGCATCTCGTTGCTGCTCTCTTCATGCAGCTCTTCTCATGAGAAGAGCAAAGTACACAGTGAAGCTGTGTTATTGGGGTGTCAACTCATCTTTTCAAGTGTTCTTATTTCCTTTTAGATTTAGGAGGGTTTTTTTTAATTAAGGTTAAGAGCAAACTTTTTTTTTTAATAAAACAGGTATTTCTATTTCACATTTTCAAGTTCTCAAATATTAAGGCTTACTGTGGATTCAGTTGTACCACACAAAGCAGGATATTGCTCCTTCCATTTTGTGTTGAGCATTACAGAAATTTTGCTCAGCCCTTAACCATCACTGAAGACAGAAATTGTATTTTAGCATCTGAAATGAGGCAGCCTGAGACCTGGCAGATTGAGACCAAGGGGATATTCTTTGGCATGGAGAGCTCACCATAATAGAGGACTGTGGCTTCTCATACCTGCCTTCCTGAGACAATGACTACTTTTCCTATGGAAATCTGTTTTTTCTTTTATTAAGTAACTCAGCTTCCTCCCCTGCTCTTTCACACATGAGAGCCTGTCGTTCTGAACAGTTATCTCCCAAATGCTCCTTGACATATCCCCAAAAGCAGCAGCACTGTGATCTCCTGCCACTGTAAGCACCACAGTGATCAGCAAATATTGCTGATTAAAGCGGTCCATAGCCCACACACATTCCTCTCTGATGACACTCAGGCCAGCTAAGCTAGGCACATACTGTACTGAGGAGACTTAAAATGGATCCTGACAGAGTCAGGCATTTTTCCCACTCCTAGCTCCAAAAGGTAGAGATACACTTTGAACCCTAAAAAAAAAAAAAAAGTGAAAAACTATAGTATGGATATTGCACCTGGAGTAACTCTTCTCTGTACAATTCACACATCTTATGAATTTATATTGGTGAGAAAGTTTGGGAGTTCACGCTGGATCTAGATAATTTACATCATCATACAGAACTTTATTGAAGTGCCAGTCACATTACCCTGGTTGGTGATGTGGTTAATATCTTATTTTCACTAAGTAATGAATGAGTATGAGGAGATAATGTTGGAACTAATTAGGACAATGTTCCTCACCATTAATTCCCATGCTTTTAGGACAACTTGTACCTAGAATCCCAAAAGCCAGAGTATTTAGAGAAGTCCCTTGCTGTAGGATACAACACAATGACTCTTTATGTCTTAGCTATCATATTTTCCTTGTGCCATCAATTAAAATTATTTTTTTTGAAAATCAATTTAAATAAATTAAATAAACATCAATTAAAATTAAAAAAAATATATATAAAAAACCCCTGACATAAAATCTCCTCCTACTAGAAACAAAATAAACCAGAAGAGGAAGCTGATCTAGATGCAAGCAGTCAATTAATTGATCACTACAGAAGGGATATTGATCTGCATAACATTTTCCTGCTTTTCTTCACTTGCATTACCAGCCTAAAACCTCTTGAAAATTCATCCCAGGGGTTTTTCTTATGGAGACAGGAGATGTAGATCTGCAACAATGTTTCCCACCACCTCACTGCAGAACAGACCCTTGACCTACACACATAGAGCCAGGTGATGTTGATTATCAGCTGCAGTTGAAGATAGTTCAAAGCTTCAGCGATCAAAATACAATAGGAGTTTGCCCATATCATCTGTCTTGGCTGGAACATATAACCTATCACCAGCCATATATCAATTGATATCTTGATCCAGCATTGTACCAGAGGGACATTCCTTCTAGATGAGTAGTCCCACTGATTTTAGTAGGACTACCTATTCATTTACTATCAAGAGGTGTGCCTAAGTATTTCTCTGGAGCAAACTCAAGGCCTTTATCTCATCAGTAAACTTCATTTTGGTAGGATTATAGTGTTTGAATGTATTGATGATGACTTGCATTAACTAGTAGATGAAAACTCAATTTAAATATTTCTTTGATTAGGACTGAGACTATTTTTTACTCTAGGAGTTAAGATTTGATTTTTAGATGAGGTTTAAAAGTCCACTTCCTCACATGATATATACAGAAAACCACAAGAGTGCTCCAGCCCTGAAAAGAAACCAGCTGGCAGGCTGATACTCACTACATGCTTACCTGGCCGGTAGCTGCAGCCTTTCATGTCACAGGTGTGACTGGTTTACTGTGTCAATAGCAATTCTGCAGTAAGGATTACCTGTGTCAGGAGACCCACTCTGTATGTTATACTGACCAGAGTGTCAGTGGATACATCTAATGGGGGTTGGAATAGGTAACCTCTATAGATCCCTTTCAACCCAGACATTTCTATGATTCTATGATCTTCACCAAAACAGCCTTGTCTTCCATCTACCTTAAAATGTAGGATAATTATATAAATGCTGTATCTACCAAAATCTTGTATGTCCTCCTTTAGATCAGAAGCATTGTCTTGTGTATAAATGGTCCTGACTTTGGGGAAAGTCTGGTCAAGCTTAGAACCATTTCACTCATTAATCTTTTTATCAGCTGCTTTACCACTAGAAATCAGCAACATATCTCTTCTACAATTACATTGCGCTTCACCTGATCACCAGAGAAATGAAGGCATTGCGGAACTCTAAATCCACTGAACCGTGTAACATGTTGCTTCTGGCCTCCTATATTAAAATCTTTTAAATTCTGCAGCAAGCTTTAAAACAATCACATTTCCTCGGGGCTGCCAGAAGCAAATGTAAATACAGGAGTTCAAAAGAAGAATCCAGTTTTCGCAGCTGCGTCTTAGTTAAATTAAAAAAAAAAAAAAAAAGAAAAAAGAAAAAAAAAGAAAAAGACAAACTGACCTAAAAGCTTTTGAAAATACAGACAAGGGCAGACAAAAATAATTGTTCTAAAGCTGTTCTGGATGTTTTAGGAACTCTATCATTTCCAGATTTTGTTTTGTTTTGTTTTGTTTGTCGTAAGAAGGTGTCATTTTAAAGTCACATAGGACTTAAAAACATCTTGGATAGAACTAGCACTGGGGCTTCAAGAGGCAATACGATATACCACAGTTAGAAAAACATGCCACTTTGGCTATAGTGTATGACTAATTGATTTTTGAGCATTGCATAATTGTGTGACACTGGTTAACCAAACAAGAACGCATTTTTTCACAGGCTCCAATATTAGCTCAGACCACTCTGTGACCTCCTCCTGTTGAGAGACACATTGTATTTTTGATCATAAATCTAGTAGGGTAAGGGTTGGAAAAGAGATTTCTACTTTGTTTTTGCATTTTAACTGAAGTAAAAAAAGTCCTAACTGTTGTCATTTACATAGGAAATTATACATTTTGGTGAGAGCCATGGCTTGGAAAAATGTGGATAGCAAATATGTGCTGATGAGCTCTGTGTTTATTTAGCCACAGCAATGGGTTGTATTTGCTAGTGGAATCATGCTTAAGTCATGTTAAATTTATGCTTGATGACTTCACTGAACTGATTACTCAAATACAGTTGAGAAACTCAGAAACAAACTTTATATGAATGAGCATTTTGAATATCAAAAGTTTTAAGCACTCAAAGTACTCTCTCTTCCTCCATGTCAAACAATTCATATCATCTTAGGCAAACCAATTTCCATTGAAAAAAAAAATGTATGTTTGCAGTGACAATAGAATTGCAAATTTATATATTAACTAAATGTTGAGAAAAAATGTAGAGAAAAAAAAATCACATTTTACAGTAATTTAGTCTAAAACACAAGGGTTTACTTTTTAAAAGTGTTACTGGTCCCTAAAGTTAATTAAATTATTATTTAAAAAAAAAAATCTGGACCAACAAAATGAAGAAAATGTATTATTCTGCAATATCTTTTTTTTTTTTAGCATTTTTTTACTAGGAAAGCTAAAAATAGTTATAAGCACTTCAATATGATTTGAAAACATATTTCTGTTTGGCCTGTCAACTGAAAAATTGATATTCCTATTTTCACAAGTGAGATGCTGATAGAATTTAAAGCACTCTTTGCTTGGGAGTGCATGCCAAGGAACTAACCTGCTCAATTTCAAAGCGTAGTTTTTCACTCTTCTGTACAGATTTGTGTCTAGTCCCCAGTTACTGTTTGTGACTAGACCATGAAGGGGATTTTGGTCTATGTTTGGAGGCTATATTCTATCAAAATTAATCTCTCATAATTCATTTGAAATGTGTTTTTATTTCATTGAGCATTTGAAGTGAGCAGCTAGTTATTTGGGCACTAGAGTAGTGCTATAGATATAACTGCTTTCCTGAAAGGAAAAAGCCCCATTTAGAGAAACATTGCTGTTACTGCCTTGCACATAAGTCCCTGAGCAAAAATAGTGTTTGCACATTCAGTGGCTCTCTTACTGTGTTTAACTCCTCTGAATTGTTTTTGTTTGTTGATAAGGGGACTGGAGAAACAACAGGAATAACTGATGAGCTGTGATGCAAATTCCCATTTCATAAGCTGGTAGGTAAATAAAAACCTCTCCTCAAGACTAGTGGAAAAAGAAAAAAAAAAAGAAAATAGAAGGGAAAAAAAGGTAAACACTAAAAAAAAAAAATAATAAAGAAGAGGCAGAGACCCATGTGTTGATTCTGTCCATGATAGTAAGTAACACAGCAAGGTATGCATTTAACCACATTCATTCTCTGAAAAGAAGAATCAAAAATACTGAGGCAAAATGAAATTCAAGAATCCCCATATTTCATATTTGATTGCTTTTCCCATGTGTTCTGCTTTGTTCTGTGTGTGTGTGTATCCTCGATATTTGTGATGAAACTGGACTGTGAAAGATGGAGGGTGCGTTCTTGAAATGGTTTGTGGGAAGCTGGCTCCCTGTAGCATTACTGAAAGCTACCTGGCCGCATCCCAGGTCCTGGCTTGGAAACATGCTTTAAGGACTCTTCCTGGCTTTCTTCCAGTTATTTCCCTCAGTGATAATGAAGAAGAAAAAAGAAGAGTGATGTGCTGAACATAAGATGCATTCTCTGCCCAACAGCACTGGCTACAGCATACATAACACGAACATCGGCTGTATGAAATGTAATGATCTGATCCAACTGGGAATAGACCATAAAACTTCACTACAAACACTTGCATAAACAGGACATTTTCTGATTAAATTGAAACCATATTTTGATTTCTTGTTAGAAAAACAGATCTGAAGAGATAGCTATATATTGAATAACCTTAGAGCTTTTCAAAGCCAAGGAATCAGCTGTTGTCTTGAAGAGTTAGATGGCATAAACATGCAGATTCTCTTCACACTCTGTGGCTTCAACAACCTATTCATGCTGTGATTTTCCTCTCCATCACAGCTGTTAAGGCCTTCTTGGCACCAACAGGTATAAAAAGGATTCTCTTATCTCAAAAGCACAGGTTTTTATCAAACAAAAGACGACTTTCTAGGAATCATTGACAATATAGGGCAAATGACAACAGCTAAGACTTCTGATAGGGCTAGGAGGTCTTAGTGGCACAATATCAGCAGATATACCTGTAACCTGTAGTGTATACATTTTATAAAAACCAGGAGCATGATTCAGTGCTGTCAGCTAAGTGCTTCTTTCCAGGAATGTCAGTTTTGGCTACAGTTAACTGTCTGTCAAAAACTAATTCTGACCACAGTGCCAAGATGTGAACAAGAAAGGTGACCTGTCTGCTGTCATTTGCACTTAGTATATCTCTTTTGATTGCCAGGTAGGTACCTTTGTCCAGAGCCTTAAATTATGTGTACAGTCTATTAACATCTCATTAAATTAATATGCTGGGGCTCTTAAACAGCCTGATCAAAAGGAAGTATGTCAAATGTGTCACATTATCCAAACCTTAACCACACTGCTATGATGAGGTGTCACTGCCTGCAAATGGAGCAAGAACAAAGTCTCCAAGGACTTTTGATATTGCTTTATTTTTGCATTTCAGTAGCACCTAAAGGCCCTGAATGAGACCCAAGTCTCTGCCAAGAAAAGTTTACCATCTTGGGGAAGACAAAAGGAAACTGAGGAATGACTAAATGAAGTGATTGCCACAGATTATAGAGCACATAATGATAGAGGCATTCCTCTGGATTCCCATCCTGTGTCCTGGTGACTAATTGAGATAAACAGGGTGCTAACATCTAAAGTCCTCTTCTCTTTGCTTTTGTTGCTGCTATACCCTCACCGCAGGCAGGTGTTTACTTTCAGAACAGCTTACTGTGAGCTGAGTTCAAGAACTCCATAGAACTGAAAAACATCCAGTAACTTAAGCAAATGCCCTTTGTAATTGTTACTTGGACTTTCATTGCAGATTTTCCACCGAGATCAAAAACTTTTAGCCAAGTCAAGCCATTTTGAGGATAGAGCTGGCATGGCATAGGAAGTTACTTGCTCACCTGTCCATTCTTTCCATTGGGGAAATACTGTGGGGAGATATTTGCTCCCTAGCAACTCTTGCAAGTGTTTCATTGGAAAGATAAATTCATGCCCGAGGGTGAATTTGTGCTGTAGAAGATTAGGAAAACACAGGATTGTGAAAGCTTTGGATATAAGACTGGTAACCTTATAGGAAACCTGAATCCAATCCTGAATGATAGGAGGACCATTTCCTTAGTTGATACTTCCCATGTTGCCTAGACATAAATTCTCTCTAGTCCTGTCAAGCACCTGATATGCTGGAAAGAGGATGGTGTTTGTGGATGTCATTGAAATTTGGTCTAGTACAGAGCATCCAGTGGAGGCCAGTGCTGGCAACAGTGTTGTTCCCTTTGCACAGCTCTCCTTCAGTATTTATCCAAAGATGGAACAGTTGCCAAAAGGGGATTTCCATTGCTGACTTCCCGGTCTCCTATTTCTGGCCAATCCAGTTATTTATTCATCTCCTGGGAAAATCTGTGGTCAGGAGAGGAATGTGCAAAGACATTTCCAGTGGGTGATGGTCAAAATCAATGATAAGAAACTAATACCGCTGGCAGGTCTGATGTTTAATAACTTGAACTGACCACTAAGAGGGGAACAAAGAAACCAAGAGCAGTGCAATTCTGAAACATCTGTGAGTTCCATCATGCCAGACACAGCCTGCCTCTTCTGAGCAAGCTCATGTGAAAACACATCCATGACCTGGAATCGCACTGGGGACTGTCAGCCAAATCAAGTGGCACACAGGTCATCTTAGCTCACCAGCTTAGCTCACTAGCTCAGCTCACCACCAGCTCTCCAACCTTTGAAAAACTATTGAGGCCTGAATAGATGCTAAAGGAAAGACCACAGCTAGGGCCAGCCCTTTGCATGTAATAGAGATATATGTGCTCCAGGACAGCACAGCCCTTGAGAACAGAGACACTAGTGATAATTCAAAGACAACAGCTGTAGGTGAAAGGACATATCTCGTCACCTGTTTACAGATGCTGATTTTTTTTTTAAATTTACTTACCTACATGCTCAATTTGGCCTAAAATTTGAAGTTAAAGAGAAAAGTGGCTGTGAAGCCATGAGGTTTGTAGGCCCTAGTATTTGGTCCTGCATCTATACTGGGCTACGTGACAAACAAGCATCACCTACAGTGTCAGGTTGAATGATCCCATGGTGGAAGGAAGAGACATGAAATACTCCATGAAGTATAAACAAGCTATAACACACATGACTGCATATTCTTCCTCCTGGCTGTTTCTCAGCAACAGCTTCTCTCCAGCTTTGGGTCCCTGGAAATCCCTGTTTTGTGCAGCAGTTAGGAGTGATTTGACAATATGAGGGAACTGCAAGGAGAGAGCTAATGAAGAAGCAGGACAAGAGTCTCAGGCTGTCTTCATGCCACCACCTTTTTACTATATATCTCCACCTGGTTAAAATGGACAGGACAGATGCCACAGCTGCTAATTGCACGAACAAGATCTCAGCATGGACAATCAAGAACAGGATGTATCCCACTGCCAAACCACTCCCGCAGAACAGCCATATACCTCATCTCCATCTCTCTCTGCAAAATGTGGTACAGGGAATTACTGGAGCAAGGCTTATTTTGCTATATACATTTACAGATATATCATCTGCAGGTCTGATGATCCTGAATGGGAGCTGTTGTGTGATACATTCTTTTGGGCAGCCATTCATTCAGATAGCAGAAAAATCTAGTTGATTATCAGTAGGACATAAAGCTGGTGGTCCAGAAGGGTGTCTGGGCTTTACTTTCATAGTGTCCCCAACGCATCTGTATACCAGATTCACTGGCTACACTGTGTTTAAAACTGAAACTGTGTCTCCAGGTATATTCAAAAGTTGTTCATTGAAATCTATGGTTCATACACTTATGATTGGGGTGGTAGTTCCCCATATTTGCCTCTCTCAGATAAAATAAGAACAGTAACAGCCATCAATATGTCAATACAATCAAAGAGAAAAGGAGCTTTTGCCTTAGTCCACTTCATGCCAACAGCTCCTCGTGTTCCTTGAAGGGAAGACTGAGCTAGCTAAAATATATTATAAACAACTGACTGGTATAATGAAAAGGATTTGGCAAACATCTCAGCTCTCATTCAACAATTACTAGTACCAGCATCTCTGACAGAAAGCTACATCCCTCAAAGAATCATCTTTGAGTGACCACCTTTGCCTAAGGCAGGCTACAGAGCATAGCAATTGATTCATCAGGCTTGCAATGCCACTTCGTAGAAAGTCATGTCCTATAATGACCATGCATATGTTCAAGAATAACCTACATCCATATGCATCTATGGCTCATTCCCAAGAGCTTCTAAAACACAGGACATATTGACTAGCACTAGGAGGCCAATGCATTTCTTATAGCTGTCCTGCCTGTTACTGGTTTTCCAGTAGCAGCCTGCAGTACCAGTCTGCACTTTACAAGCTGAAGCTGGAGCAAAATGCATCATGGACTGAGTGGGTCATTGCACAGTGAGCTCAAGATATCAGATCTGCCCACTAGCTTCTCTGTAGCACTTGAGAAAATGTGGAGATCATCATGGCTCAACAAAGGAAGGATTAGCTCCTTTCATGAATTTCCTTTGCTTGAGTGCTCGTGTATTAAGGCTTTAAGGCCTCCATGATGCTGGAAAATTATTCTTCCTTTCTGTGCCTTGAGCTGACAGAACCTAAAAATACTCATTTCCAAGACAGGCAAAAAAAAAAAAAAATTTAAAATTGAGCACTTGGTCTGTAAATGATCAAAAAGTTACAGTTCATGGCTTACTGGTTGAATTAGTCTTTGGTTTCTTTTTTTTAAATAAAAACAGGTTTGGAGATTTTAGGGATGCTTTTCACATACAAGGTACCTACACATTCTTTTCATTGCTGAGTTTAATATTTAAATCAAAATAAAACCACTGATCAACCAAAATTGCCTGTCCAGTCCCAAGATTTGATCATGAATGCTTCAGCTCTCCATGTGGTCTCTTAAACCACAGCAAGCTACCAGAGTTTAAAGCTGACTGCTTCCAGTACCACAGCAATCAATCGCTTCTGCATTTGACCACGGCTATTTTGTAACACACCATGACATGAGCACATTCCTTCCTTATAAAAGAATGGACTCCTTCATGTCTCTGATGATGTTTCTTCTTCTCAGCCTGATCCAGTCTGACAAATGCACTGGATCTACTTAAAACAGCACGTCCAGGGTAGCCATTGCAAAGCACTGCAATTAAGTGGGAGCAGCCTGATTAAAATGTTGTCCTTAATTATGTGCGATGACAAAGAAAAAACATTTTTATAGATTCTCTTTGTGACAGGGCCCAGACTGCCTTGCCAAAGTCATAATGCTAGACAGCAGGAAACTTGGCCCAGAATCAAAAACCCAGCAGACACTTCCTTTAGACAACACCCGATGCAGAAAGCAATCTGTCCTTCCCTGTGTATATTTTAGGCAGACAGGCTGAAAGTCAACACAAGCTTGAACAAATCTGGGGACTGGTGTAGAAACTCATGTTATCTTCAGACAATCCTAACCCCCAGGTCAGCAGGAGTCTAGAGTATGAGGTCAGAGTGGTAGAGTATGAGGTACAGAGTTGTTTACATCAGTCTTCCTCATTCATGAAATTATTATTCTGCCAAACTTTTTTTTTTTTTTAAATGAGAGATGGGCAAGGCAACTTGGGCAATGGTCCAAAGGCCCTGGAGGCACAAATTAGTTTTGATAGATTAGAAACAAGATGAATCTCCATGGGACGGTATTAAAGCATCTTTTATTATGTGCAAAGCAACCTTTTAACTTCCCAGGAGACATCCCTATCTCTCCATGCTAGTCCAAGCAAAAAGCTTTCAACATTAGTAACACCTGGAGAACACCACTGGTCTGACATTTCAAGGAGAACAGCTTGGCAAGGGCTGTCTGACCTCCTAAAATAACCCGTTTGGATCAAATACTGTTGCACTCTGGACGAAATTTCCTCCTTCCAAGCCTCATAGGAACTTTAAATTCTGTACAATTCACAGATTTAATGCCTTGATTTCTTCCTGCAATTCATGATGCATTTGCCCACGCATCAGTTGCTTTGTCTAAAATGTTTGCTGCACCAAGATTTCTCATTATTTCCTAATAAGTTAATAACATTTAATTGCTGCAAGGTAAACTGTCTCAATGCCAAGGTGTTTGCTGGACTTGCTGAAATATGTGACATGAAAGTGTCAATTTAATAACCAAAAACTGGCAAAGCACTGTGACCAGTCAGTGCCCACTTTCTGCTGCCCTCAGCATGAGGCAGCTTTCCTCTGGCTGTCAGTGGCTAATGCTCACAGATTGGAGAGAAACAACTGCTCCAGTCCAACCACCTGAGATTAAAGTCTCCTTGGAGCCCTTTTCCACACTCTGCTTGTGCCAGTACCCTGGGGAGGTGTTTGGACTGAAAGACATTGCCTCTCTCTGGCAAACAGGTGGACAGGAGATGCAACCTCTCTGAGACTGAGGAACCAACAGTGCACACAGTTGTTTTTGACACCTGTAAGGGGAAATCTCATGGCTAGTGATTCACTCTAAAGAGTAAACACAAGTAACAAGTGCTTGTGGGATCTGAGAGTGAGAATTCCCTGAGACACAAGTGTACAGAAGCATACAGACAGAAGTCAGGCTGTCCCAATAGCCCTAAGCATACTTCAACAGAGCAATAATTGCCTATGCTTGCTGGAGTGTAAGTATTACTCCTGCTGAGCTAGCACACTATTCAGAAATACTTAAAATAGATAGAAAGGCAGGAATATATACCTAAAATAAAAAGGCAAACAATAGGTGAAGATGCAGGTGGAATGGAATAGGAAATAAGGACTATTGTAATGCAATTATAGAAAATCAATAGTATTGCCTTACCTGAATACTGTAATGTGGGTAGATGGGAGATAAATTAATTAGGTTTTTTCCCTTCTCAGATAAGCAAGGAATTTGAGTGTATAACTTTTATCCTGAAAGTACTGATCAGAAAAATCTTTCTTTAGATTCCCTAAAACTATGCTTGAGTCATCTGGAAATATTTAATTTGCATTTCAAACATAAATATAATATATTCAATACATGAAATAAGCATTTTTTTGAGGTTTTTTTTTTAAGTGATAAAATATACATCTGATTTTTTTCATTTGTTCCTAATTAAAAAATGGATGTGTCTTTCAACAAATGTTGTTCCATTGTAACCAGTCTTCATCATTTTGATTAAAACACAGCAAATTTCCAGCCTGTTCTAATACACATTCCTGATTACTTCTCAAATTCTCAAAAATCCTCCTCTGCACACAGAGCTTGAAGAATGGGAATAAAATTAATGAAGGAACTAAAAGAGAAATCTGAGAGAAGACTGATAAACATAATTTCTTTCAGGAAGGAGAGAAGTAGGATAAAACTATATGAGCAGTGAAAGTGTCAGCAAAGGGAGACAGGGTGATTTGGTTCCCCTTGGCTCAAAATGTTAAAATCTCAAGAAACTAACAAACAGGGCAATTCAATAAAACAAATACAAAGCCAGTAAAAGCCAGGCTTTTCATGTTAATTTTATTATCGCATAGTGTGATTTGTTGCAAATGTCACTAAGGGAGAGAACTCAGAAAAAGAATGGACATTTATAGAGATAACAGTAATACTTAAATCCATAATAAGTACTGACAACATATGTTTTGAAAGGAACATTCAGCCCTAAAGAAAGTTCAAGATGAACCTTAACTACTAAAGAGAGCTGGCTGTTACTACTGACACAAACCTCAAGTATAACAGGTGTACTTCTGCTTGGGGGCTGCAACACTGCCTTGGATACATAAACAGGACAACAGTCAACAAGCAGCAACAGAACATTGCACATCTGGATGAATATGGCAGCTCTATATATGGGTACAACATTTTTTTTTCTCAATTGAAAAATTTTAAAATCTCCTTTCATTCTGAGCCAGAGGAAACAAGATCACTGAGTATTTTCTTCTCTGATCTATGCACTCAAAAAAAAAAGTCCTTTTTTGGGGAAAAATAAATGCTCTCAAACATTCTTATGTTACATTTGTTAGTTTTACATTATTTCTTGATACATAACTGATACAGTCTTCACTGGAAATTATGTTAAAATATTTTAAACAATAGCTGTTCATCCAAGTCATGAGTATTTTTTTTAATTCCAAATGCTAGGATATACTAACATTGGTAGGAGACATAATCCAGAAAAGACAGGTTATTACATTCATTGTTGTTACAATTACATTGTTAAAATAATGGCTGTTACAGCAGGTATTGTAACATAACTATCATATCCTGTGCTATCTTATGTCATAGAAACATAGAATAATAGAATCTTTAGGGCCAAAAGGGACCTACAAAGGTCATCTAGTCCAGCCCCCCTGCAGTGAGCAGGGATACTCTCAACTAGACCAGGCTGCTCTGAGCCTTGTCCAACCTCACCTTTTTTCTGTAAAAAAAACCCGGAAGATGTTAAAATATTGGTGACAAATTATAGTCATTACATATTACTGTGAAAAAATTAAGCAAATTGATATCTTGTGAAGGAAAAATCACTTCAGCAAAAATGTCCTGAGTAACTCTAGTCATCACTAAGACTCAGTTACATATAAACAGTAAGAAAGAATGGGCTAGAGGCACTCAGAACATAAATATATTGCAAATCACTGAACTACAATTAAGAAGCAAATTGTGGTTTTTGTTTAGGAAAGCCTGGATACACTACAACAGCCAATAGATGTTTGGGCAACCAGTTCAGTTAAAGTAAGCATATATATACACACACACACATATATATATATATACACACACACACAATCATAACTCTGAAAAGTCCTGGAGACCACTTCAAAAAATTAAGAACTGATTTGGCTTTTACTCATGCCTGATGATATCTGCTTGTCTTGAAGAAACCATGGTTATTTCTAACCAGGAAATTCTGGATTCATCTGCTTTGCAGAAGTGAGAAAGGATGCAACTCTTTCTCCACCTGGAATAACTGAATAAGACCAGTCCTCGTGCAGAAGCCAGTACACTAATGCTGCCTGAACCACTTAGGTCTAATATACCGAATGTTGGAGGAATTGTAATCTATAGTTTCTTATAACTCTACTTGTATTTGGCATGAATCTTGCATGTTTTCATTATATAGATTGGATCCTTTCCTGTCTCTAGTTTAAGCCTCAGTAAATTATTTTTTTTAAGAAAGCTTTTTTTTCTCACTATGCCCTCAGGCTGACCCACTATTACAAGAATAGCAGGCAATTCAGCTTCATCTTAGATCCTTTTCTGTAACTCAGCTGTTAGACCAAGACCTGGCCAACTGTCTGTGCTCAAGGGGCTGTGTAGTCATACCCAAACTCCCAGATGTGATGCCTTCCACACTCTTCTGTCTCCAGATGTGGCCTGTACAGTGCAGAGAAGGGAAGTGTGATGCACCTGTGTCTGTGCCTGTCCTCAGGAATGTCCATGTGATACTCTGTGAAGGTTGCTTCCCTTCACCTTCACTTGGGCAGCTTTTTCGTATTTCCAGAATAGATACAGCGGGGAAATTTTCTGGGGGCAGCTCAGAGCAACAAGTAACAGATGTCAGCCTAGCTGCCCTTATCCATGCTGAATCATCTTTTCTTTGCATGCCCTAAAAAGGTCATCAATCACCAGCTTTCAAATTTATTTCTCCATGAACATGCAACCTGTTTATAAACCCTGTATCTTCTTCCTGCTCAGCCTAGGCTCCAATGGCTTCTCAGTATTCCCTTCCAGTGAATGCTGGAAATTTAGCTGGGTGTTTAATGTCCATTCTTTTCTAATTCCCTGTTTATTCCCAGTTTATCTCTTGCCTTTCAGTCCTCCCTGAGCTTTGAATGATACTTAATTTCTTGAAACAATTTGGGATATTTACCTTCTGCAAACTGCTCAGCAATTGCTGTTTCTACCTAAATTCCTCTCTTTGTAATTATGATACCACTGCTATTACTACTTCCACGTTGTCGCGGTTTGGAGTCAGGGCAACCCCCAGACCGATAACAGACCGCTCTCTTTTAACCCCCCTCCCTCCCCAAA
>JANHGL010019782.1:355-26498 GCA_024611195.1 Ceyx melanurus
CACCACATCCACACGGTTTTTAAACACCTCCAGGGATGGGGACTCCACCACCTCCCTGGGCAGCCCATCCCAATGCCTAACCACCCTCCCTGTAAAGAAATTCTTCCTGATATCTAACTTAACTTTCCTTTGGCGCAACTTGAAGCCATTCCCCCTCCTTCTGTCATTTTTAACTTGGGAGAAGAGGTCAACCGCCACCTCCCTAAAACTTCCCTTCAGGTAGTTGTAGAGAGCAATAACGTACCCCCTGAGCCTCCTCTTCCCCAGACTAAACAATCCCAGCTCCCTCAGCCTTTCCTCATAGGAGAAACTCTCCAGACCCTTCACCAGAAATATATGATGCTTTCAAATTGATGAAGTTTTAATTTGAAAGTAACTTGTTAACATAGCTGCTGATTTTAAAATGTTAAAAGCCAGATAAAACCTCCTCCAAACTGGTTGTATAGTTGAGATACATTTGCAAAATGCTTTCTGAATGAAGAAATGAACGAAATAGTTACTAAACTATAGTGATTTCTGAAAGTATTAAAAGGATATGTCAGTGATACCTACTTTGTTCCTCTCACTTTGGACCTCACAGACTGATAAGAAAGGAAAAGCGTTATTGCACAGAAGTAAAACTGTTGCGTGATTATAACCCTGACAACCTCCTCCTAATGAGCTTCCCTGCAGATAGAGAGAAGAAACAGCTTTGATCTTTAGGAGTGAAGGATCTGAATGAACCACTGTTTTGAGGAAAGGAATCTGATTAGGTCTACTCTCTTAGTAATCAAAGTCACAAGCTACCATTTGAGGTATTTGTGAAATTCAGATAAGATTAGTTGCTCCTCAGATAAGCCACTGCACTCAGTAGGAGCTAATTTTGTCTGGGCTGTGATCATAGGCAGTATCACAACGGGAAATGAAAAATTATCTTGGTGAATTTATTACAGAGTAAAGCACCTTCTGTTGGAAAACGTAAATTCAATTTAAAGGTTTTTTAATCACTCACATGGTTAATAATTCTACTTCAGTAACATCATCATCATTATTACCACTATTTCACAATGTATTGAGCTGTATGAAACTTATATGAAGTCCAATCTCTAAGTAACTCAATTTTTGAAAAAAAAAAAAAAAAAAGTAATTTATTTCCTATGACAATTCCCCTGATATTTGTTAAACAGCCTAATTTATGCCAGAGCCATACTTGGCTTGAGAGCCTCTTACATTTGGTAAATATGGATATTAAACATATGTGCATATGTATATAATGAGTAATAAATAAACTGATAACATTAATTTCCTCTCCCTTATCACTTCTTTGCACCACTGGAAATGGGATAGAAAGGCATCTCAAGATATTTTAAGCTGGGAGGCAAACTTAGACATGTCGGTGCTTATTTTAGCTCATTTATGGAAATGAGCACTTGGAAAAAACAGTGGATATCTGAATGAGAAGCACAAGAATGTTTCTGCCAGAAAAAAAGTATTTTCTGAACTGAATCAGCATTTTCTTGCTACAGTATTACTTGTGGCCAGTAAACAATATACACAGCACATGGCTTTGTTCTGATTGACAGTATTAATTGGCACATCCTTAAAAAAAAGAGTGGCCATTTAGATATACAAAGGAATATGAATTTCAGTAAAAGAAACCCAAACTGTTCGTTTTAGAGTATCTTTCTTTATCTTTTTTTTTTTTTTTTAAGAACAAATAGCCTTTTGTAAAGTAAGAGTAATTGCTTTATTATGTACAAAATAAACAGATTATATCTGTTCAGAAAAACTCTTCCTGCTGCTAAGCAAGAGTATTCTCCTGAACAGATACTGACACTTAAGGGTCATACAAAGGACACAGAAATGTTTTTTGGTTGTTTTTTTTTAAAAAAAAAAAACTATTGTAAAACACCTACATTAATTTCCATCAAATTTTGAGCTGGATTTGGGGGTGGGGGGGGTTGGTTTACAAAGACCAGTGACTCATTTCAAGCTGTCACTGTTATTTGTGGTCAGCCAGAAGCAACTGATAACGGATTACAATCTGCTAAGAGAAAAGGAGGGCAAGGTAGGACTTAAGTTTTGTTGTTCATTTAAAATCAATTATACCCATCAAAATGCAACCTTGAGAATTTAATTAAGCAGCTGCCTAAATACTAATATTTAAGTATGTTAGGCATCCCCTGTCAGCCTACTAAACAAATGGCACAATAAAGATGCAAACTGCTTTGATTGAAGACTGAGCTTTTTCACTACCTAGTACTCACACCATCTGGCTGTGTCTGCAGAATGTGGGATGGTAGCTACTCCAACTCTTATCTAATGATAAGAGTCTCACTGTCAAACATGTGCACCAGAAAACAAATATTAAAATCTTTTTAGGCTTATAAAATCTTTTTAATTCTTTAGTGAAAGAGTATGTTTTTAAGACAATAAATTCCAGGGCCTAAACGATTATATTTTTCAGTGATCTAAAATTTCCAGATCTTTCAATGCCAATTCAGAACCAGTGGAATTGCTTCAAGAGGCAGCATTCATTCAGTTATAATTAAGAGGGTAAGATAATTTGAGGTTTCTCAGTTATTATACAACTGTCTCCAAGATGAGAGAGAGGCTGATTCTCAACACTTTTTGAATAACTGGGCTTCATTCCAAGTTGGGCATTCTGTTGTTTGGTTTGTTTGGGTTTTTTTTTCTCAGCTCAGACACCTGAAATTAAAAGCCATTCATGAAAAAGTTGGCTTTGGGAACAAGCTTCACAGCCCTTCACAACTTCACCCCTGCCAAAATTCTCACATCACTTAATTTCCTTATATTCTCACTCTACAGTATGAGTCTGCTCTGCTCCCACTTCCATTTCCAACTGTGTTGTCCACACTGACATTTGAAATTAGGACTTTTTTTCTATCATTGCTTCTCATCTGACACAATCTCTTCAATTTACTGAGGCTGAAGATGCTTCTTCAGACTAGTTTTAGCTTATTCTTCAGGACTCACTATTTTCACAACACATACATTTCACAGCTTTCTGTGAGAAAACCTGTTGAGTGGAGATCATAGACGATTGAGACATCTGTAGAAGCAGGCATCTAAATTAAAATTTCTTATTACATTTCAAACTAATGTTAATGCAAATTTAATAGCTTGATTTTTGTCACTGTACTTTTATTTTTTCTACTTTTCCAATAGATGCTTTTCTAAAAAATGTTCCTTACTTTCCAAAGACGATTTTTCTTTTCAATTGTTTGATGATGTTTGAGATAATTTAGTTTTTACAGAAGAAGGATGCTCATCTGATGTTGACCTTTCAGATAAAATCAGTGTTTTTCTGTTGATTGCAGGAGCTTAACTCACCAAATGTTCCTACTGAGGTTTTTTGTTGTTTGGGGGTTTTATCACTTTATTTTGCTGTTTTAGCTTTTTATCTCTTTTTTCTTCTGAAAAAAAAAAGAAAATGCTTGTTCATGTTTTTCTGCATTTGTCTCTGAAATCGACAGATCTCTGACTTCAAACGGGAGGTCATTTCAGCCTTTTTGTATTGGTAAATGAGAAGTTAGTTGCTGGAATTGAAATATTGAGATTCAGAATCTCTGCTGTAAAGCATTAGGGGATGCATCTCATATTAGTGGACAATCTTGCATGTACGGATTATTTTTTTTAAGCCATATAGACATTAAGCTCATTTATATATACTCCTAGAGTCAGAGATTTAAGTGATGCTTCTGTATTGCAGTGATAGTCTCTTCCAGGTGGATGCTGGATGCTTGTTAATTGGCCAGCAATTACATGTAAGACATTATATTTTCCCCATATATCTTATTTCCTTTTCCTGATTTATATAATGAAATCAGATAAACTACCAAATGAATTCATTTTAGATGTGCATAATATATAAGACCTGTGCTCCAAGAACTCACACTGACTATAGTGTGCATTAGCTTCTGTGCCAAAAAGTAAGGGGAAGAAAATACAACTATTACTTAGAATACATATTTGTATATTCCACGTAAATATAAATATGCTATAAGCAGAGGAAAACAGGCTTAATAAAGCTGAAAGCATCACAAAACAGGTGAACAATGAGCAGTCTGGTATCAAACCATCAATGTATGAGCAAGTTCAGTAAGTTCTTCAGAATCCTTAAGTTTTTATTACATGGCCTATAAGCACCTTTCTAACTAAAAAATTGCATACAGTGAAGTGTGGGTTGTTTAGTTTGCCGGTTTTTTTTCCCTCCTCAAGGGGTTTAAAATTGATCTTGTATTAGTAGGTTAAATGCATTTCATTCTGGAAGACATGACAGCCTGAAGTAAAAAAAGACTTTAAAGGTGAAAGGGTTATCAACTGAAGAAAATTGTCCTGACACCAGTCTTCTGCAATCATGGGCAGATAAATTGCGTAATTATAAATGAGGTCTCTTTGGTAAATTTTCCATGTTAAATCCAAAATAAAGTAATATTAATAAAAAAAACCAAAACAACCTGTCTTGAATTGGTCCCCCACTTATTCAAAGAAATAAAATTATTTGCTTTGAAAGTTAATGTTTTTGTAAAAACCTTTACTTTTCCCTGAAAGGAAGGCCTACTCCGTATTTTGTTTCTAATTCTAATGTGATTATGCATGCATAAGTGTACATATTAACACCTATTTCTATGTGCTCAAACATATATATTTTCTTCATATGCATGTAAAGTGGAGATATCCACACATGCAGATAACCAATAGTTAAACAGTCTGGCTTGAAGTATTTTGAACTACAAACACTTCAAGCAGAATTCATCAGGGTTAGGTCAAATTCTTTGACCTGCTCATTTTTAAACGGTAGTAGATCTCAGTTTTATTAGATGTATTTTACAAAGACAATCGTGCTGCTGCTATGCAGCAAGTATTATTTTGGTCTTTCAGCTTTAAACAATGTTTCAGAAGATTTTCTTGCTGATATGGATAAACATTGAAAAGAAGGGAAAAAAACCCAAACAAAAAAACCCAAACCTCACCTCTTCTCTCTCTTCATCATAGCTGCATTCTGCTGAGAATTCCATGTGAATTTATAGACTTCTTTATCAGAGGCAAAGCTGTTCCTTTGAGGCTTAACGTCTTCTTCTGTAAGACAGGGAATTAAAATAGAAGTATTAGTGGAATGCCACATTCGTGAGTGAACTGTGAGTGGTAGACAATGAACCAAGACACTAAGCAACTAAAGCTTTTCCCTCTTCACGTTGCAAGACCCCGAGCTGCAGGCTAAGTGGGAGCAGGAACTCTGTAAATCTCAGAGACATTTTGAGACTCACACTTGCCTGTGGCATGCCTTGGATTTGACTTACAAATCCTCACTGCACAGAGGTGGATTTTGAAAAGGAAGAAGGATAACAGGATCCCTGACTCCACAACCAGGATTAGATGGGTGCATCCACTGAGCACTTCTGACAGGTGAAGTTACATCACTGCTTGTAACTTGATGTCTTGAATAAAACTGAAATGAAAGTCTCAGCCTGAGTATGGGCTCAGATCAGATCTTTTTAGCAACCTGAATAACTCCCAGACCTTGCTCTAGACTCTGTGAACAAGGCTAAGGCAGTTTACAGAGCCTTGCCTCAGAACACAAGAAAGGTGGAGGGATTGAAAACAGAAAAAAATAAATTGCAGAAATGAGTAATGAGTGACATATAAATACAAGCACATGAAAATGTGAGGTCCTTGAAGCTCTACAGAACCAAAAGGGTTGTGTTCCTGACCTAATCATATGAGGTAGCTGAAATTTGAAGCTCCATATCTGAGTTTCTCTGTTTTTGCATAGATGGTTTAAGTTAAAGTACAAAGCCTCTAGGTGGGGAATAGTGCTGCAGAAATGGCCTGGGCAGGGAAAACTGCAAGAGCCAACAGTGTGCAGCCAGGGTCACACAGAACTTTTTCTCAGTGAGGGTGACAGAGCTCTGGAACAGGCTGCCCAGGGAGGTTGTGCAGTCTCCATCTCTGGAGACACTTAAGACCCGCCTGGATGTGTTCCTGGGTGACTTGGTCTAGGTGATCCTGCTCAGGCAGGGGGGTTGGACTAGATGATCTTCTAGGTCCCTACCAACCCCTAATATCTGTGAATCTGTGAATCTGTGAAGACTGCAGGCCAAGAACCTCAGGGTAGACATCAATCCTGGAGCACTTAACCTGTGAAGAGAGGAGAAGGGATCTGGGCCTGTTCAGCCTGTGTAAGGGGCAGCTTTGTAGGACCCAACAGCATGTGCCTCTCAATCATCAAGAAGGTGAATTGCTTACTGTGGTGCTTGGCAAGATGATGAGAGAAGAGGCACAAGTTGAAACAAAAGGGGTTAGTCTTGGATGTACTTAGACAAGAGGATGTGCATTATCTTTGGAGGCTTCCAAAACATAGATGGAAAAACACCCAAGCAACCTGGCCTGTTCTCATAGTAGACCCTGCTCTGAGCCTCCTAAAGTCCCTTCCATCCTGAATTATTCTGTGATCCTATAATTGTCATAGAATCATAGAATGTTAGGGGTTGGAAGGGACCTAGAATATCATCTAGTCCAACCTGCCTGCCAGAGATGGAGACTCCACAACCCACCTGGGCAGCCTGTTCCAGTGTCACACTCACTGTGAAAAAATTCCTACAAGTTCAAACTGAATCACTGGTAATCAATGTTTTGTGCATTTATTTGGAGCAAAGACTTCAATCTTCTTAAATCAGTCATAAAAACCATTGTTTTATTGAGGACAGCAACTGTGGTTTTTTTACTGTACAACTTTTTTTATTGCAATGCAAGGTCTATGTTATAAATCCAACCTCAATTTAGTGTTGCATGTTATGTTCAAACCAGAAAAAAAATGTCAAAAAGAAATAAAGACAAACCAGATCCTCAGAACTTGCCGAAGTCTAAGCTTATTTCTACTGCACAGAAGCCAACCAAACCAGCAACAGGGTAGTGCCAAAGATCATCAGAAAAGTCTGCCAAAGAAAAAGCCTTAGGCCTAGCTGCTGCTACTGGAAAACCCCAGACAAATGCCTGGCAAAGAACTGGCCCCAGACTTACACAATGTTATTGTGGAGAAGGGAATGATGACACAGTTTCCTGCACAATATTTATACACTTGTGCCCTGGAGCCTTGGATTCTCACTCCAGTGGATCTGAGAAAATCAGCTGCAGAAAAGGCATTTCTGTTGCCTAAGGTGTCACCAGGATTATATGTACATTTTTTAAATTTTGCATTAAATTCCTAGATTGCCATAATGATCTTAAATGAATGGGAGGATGCCATCATCACACAAAGTTTGCCATCATCAAGGGTAAAGCAGGCAGCAGCTAATGGAGAAATAAAGTAAGGTAATATGAGGTGAGACAGCCAAACAGAAACAGGGCTGAAAATGAAGTCCAGATATTCTGACTCCTCTCTATATGGCTTCATCCTTCCTATTCAGCTCATTCCTATCCAGACCAATTGTAATGCTTATATTGCTGTATAATTACAGCAAAAGCTGGTCCTTTATGTGCACTGGCAAATGTAGGCTCCCAGCTTTATGGATGTCTTTTGGAATAAAGGTATATATAGCTAGTACAATTTATGTCAAACTCATATTTCATATACACACTTGTTACAAGGCCACGAAAGGGTATTTCTCCCAAGGCATTACTTCATTTTCTTTTAATCAATGTTACTGTTCATCAGCTATGTGGGGCTTTCATTGTGAAGAAGATTTTTATTATTGAGGCATTTAACATTATAGAGAAATATTCATAAATCTCTGACAAAAAAAAAAGAACAACTTTTAGTATCATGATAGAAACATAGATAACATTTCATAAATTATTTTTTTATTATGCTTAAAACTTCAGGGGTGTGTCATGAAATGTGCAACAAAGCTCTCTTTACAAGTAAAGCTACTTTAATTGAAGAGTTGGTCTTCAGATCTTCTGAGTAGTAGAGTTATTACTATTTATTTTTCCTAATTCATAAATAACATAGATAACATCATAACTGAGTTTAGGCTCCTGCTATGCTAAGTTCTGTGCACTGATATATTAGAAGACTTACCAGCTAAGAAAAAAAGGTTACAAAACAGACAAGAAAGGCACAAGACTGAAAAAGTTAAAAGTGAGACATGTAATATATCATTTTCATCAAGCTGACAGAATAAACACAGATTTTAAAATGGTAATCACTTTTCATTCTGCAAAATATGCTGCTAGAGTCCACTTTCAAGAGAAAGAAATACAGAAGATCCTATTTCTGTTTTGGAACAACTGAGGACTTCCATTTTATTTGCTACTGAAAAAAAAGCTGCTATTTCAAAAGTTCAGCATAAATGAGACCACTTATAAATATCTCTTTATGTAGAATGTCAGGGACTATTCTGCCTTTTTATTATTTTTTTTTTAAATAAATAAAAAATAAAATTATTAAATAAATAGACCACAGCTGAAAAGGAGTTATTCCTTCAGCGAGGGCTAAAGTATTTAGAATGAATAGGAATGAACCATTTTTCTAGGAATTAGAAATTAAAAGAAAACAAGACACAAAAAGAGACAACAGCAATTGAAATATTTACCAGTTGAACCAACAGTAGCATCAAAAACACCTGATGTCCAACAAGCATGACCTAACAAGAATGTAAGAGTTTTCTGTCTAAATCTGTAAGTCACTCTTTGCTCAACATAGCCAAAAAAAGAAGTAACTCCTAGGAGCACAATCACTTCAACCTTTAATAAACATCTAACTTTATGCCCAAAATAGGTCGTCCGAAGAAGAAAAAAAAAAAAAAAAAAAAAGCCTCTGCATATCTCAACTGTATCCTGACTTCACAGTAAAAGAAATCTGGGTGCTCACCTGCCTCCTTCCTTATTCTGGTTTTCATGCAGAACAAACCTGAGAGAAGCAAAATCACTCACCAGAGGTAAATTTATCTGCTTTTAGAGATAATTGAGATTATTTGTTATCTTAAAAATTTGACATAATTAGTTGTCTCCAAAAAGACATTGGGGTGTGGGTGGGTAGTGTTCAGACCTAAATGAGTGAAGTTTTGTGTGATTATCTCATTCAAAATTAATTTCAGCATGTCCAGCATCTTGCATCTTACACTCCATGATTTACTTGCATTACGCCAGATAATTTTTACTATTATTCTGTAAAATGGAATCTTTGACATCTGCATCCATTACTTAACATGTTGAAGACTTCTGTTTATTCCATTTCTCCTCCTTTTCTGAGATAACTATGACTAGGTAAAATAACTGGAAAAAAAAGATATGTTGGAATTAGTTCACTGGAATGAAAATCTGCACTCATAAATGCTCTATAGTCAGTAATTAGAAACCCCTGTAATTTTCCCCTGTACCACAGAACATAATTTTGGTTTTAGATGTTCTTTATTGTCTGTTTTGGTTTGGTTTTTTTTCTCTCATGAAACTTAGTTGGCATTTCCAGTAAGGGAAAAGTGCTTAAAGGAACCCACACTTCACCTATTAACAGGAATCAGATACGTGACTTAATGTGATACTTATTGACTAGTTGTCTTACAAATATGTTTCCTTTAGATATGTAAGGCAGACTTTATTTGAAAGTTACTGCAACTTCTAGGTCTGCTACAATCTGTACTGCTACATAAGATTTTGAATTATATGTAACTATATAAAGTTTGTTTATAACATTCTCAAAATTAGTTTTCTATGTATTAAGACTCTGGTACTCTTAAGAAATCACTAAGAATCAGACTGTCTATTCATGTTTGGGGGCTAGTTTGTAGAACAACATCAAGAAAAAAATGAATACAATCTAGTTCAGGAATTATGCCTTTGAAACAAAATCTGTGGTGTAGAAATGAATAACTACTAGAGCACACAGCTGCCAACTCTGAAATTTAACATTCCACATTTCACTTAACCATAAAAAATGAAGAGGAGCCATGTTCAAAGGCAAATGTAGTAAAACATTAAATTAATTTTACAGTGTGCACATTACAGGTCAAGCATGTCTAAAAGTTCCCAAAGCAAACTGCAACAATGTCACTGAAAAATATTTAACATGGAATAACATAAGCAAAAAATAAAATAAAATAAAAGGTGTTATCTCTTTGTCTCCTTATCATACTTTCAATAATAGATGAGGTAGTTTGGAGCATATATCAAAATCTGCTCTTGATTATTCATCCATTTCTGCAATGAATATCTTCATCTGTCTTCCTTTCTTATTGTAATGTTAAGAAAATATGGATCCCAGCATTTGTTTAGGAGATAATCACAGAAGTTTGTAAGGTACTAGAATATCAGATGTTTCAAAGAACTTAATATGAGGAACAATAGATAATTGTGATAAACTAAGCATGTACATAGTCTTGTAGATAGCTCACTGTTTTCCCCCAGGAATGTTTTGATTCTTTATAGACATTAAATTATTACCCACGGATCACTTCTACCAGTAGGAAATCAATTACACTTTAAATCTAATCAAATACACTGAAGTTATTCCAATTAGTCCAGAAGACTGAAACACAAGGACAGGACTTCATGGGGAATTGTTTGGTTTTGTTGTGGGGGAGATATATATATGGTGCCTGAGACACCTGAGATTTTCATTGAGGGAAAAAACAGTGAAGGTTAAAACATGGGGAGTTATCATTTGTAGTCTGCATTACCTTTCTACGGTGAAAAGGTTAGAAATCAGTTAAAAGCAAATTCTAAGCACTGTTGACAATGAGGAAATTAATGAATAGATGGAGGAAAAAAAGGAGGAGGGAGGATGAGAGAAAGAGGGTGGAACAAGTAAATTAGGTCACATGATGGGGAAAGTTAGCTTGGATCTGAAGATCTCTGATAGCAATCATGCAAAACTCAGTGGATTTGCAACTTGTGAGTGACACAGACATTTAAACTAACTTTGCATCGTTATTTATAAGCTCAAAAAGACATTGCAGCATGAAGATTGTGTTATACAAACTTACACCCATTCACATTGATGGTTCTTGCCCTTCAGCTTTTGTTACGACAATAGAGAGTGTATGAATTAAAGCATAGGATTCACTTGCTTTATGGTTTTGTTTATTAGACAAGCCATCAAAAGCTGGTGTGAAGATCTCAAGATAGACAGAGCATGCTTCATGCTTTGCCATGTTAGCACTCATGCAAGTTATCACTCAAGCAGCAGTATAACATAAAATGCTCCAATGCTCTGAAAGGCCTCTGAACAATACATTGCAATAACATGGCACAAGTGTCACTGGTATAAATAAAGTATGGGAACAAAATAAACTCTCATGCTTCAGGGAATAGATCAACAAAGGCTTTACACTCAGTCTATAAGGATTAAATCTTGTTATTCAGTGCATGTGCATTGCATAGAACACTAGGATCACTGGGTTTCTACTGAAGAACTATATTGCATAGTAACAACCACCATGAAAATGAAGTGGTGTAATTGCAACAGTTATTATTTTTAATAAGGTTTGATGGAAGTGTATTTATTAAACAGTTATTATTGAAGATGCAATAACCTGATTATACACATTTCAGGAGCACATTACCATGTGGTGCATGAGACGTGCAATGCCAAAGGAAACCCCCTAGTTTATTTGACCCAAAAAGTATTGTTTTCCTGTGATACATGACTACTCCATGATTCAATCCAAGAAGCATTTGCAGGGGTTAACTGGATGATTAGCTTCAGAAGCGTGTTCCTGACCTGAATTAAATTGCCATTGTAGACACACTAAACTTGGCCTAAGAGCACATGCCGAAGTACCACTGAAGTGCTCCATCTGGAATGCCTGAAGGAAAACTCTAACAAGCCCCAGGTGTCAGAAGGGTTTTCAGTGCACCCTCAGAAGCTGTGAGGAAAACTTGCACCCTGGTGCCTCGCAACAAGACCAACCTGAAATGCAATACTCTGTGAGCATGCTCCAGTTCTCATCAAAAGTTGTGTGGCATTAGCAGCACATGATGCTTTCTCATTTGTTAGTTTCTCCTTCTTATTACACTAGTAACAGAATGCCCTTAAGAGGAATCATTCTCCATACTGCACAAAAATCCCATATCAGTCTCTTAATAGTAAAAACTAAGTATCAAATGTGGCACCTTAGATGTCAGTCCTCACTGAGATGAGACCCGTTAAGACAACTGCATCTTTCCCTTTCTTCTCATCACTTATCAGTCTTAAACAAATCTTGTGCTGCCCTGATTGGGAGTCTTCTTTTTTTATATTGGAGGCTGAGTGCCAGACCAAGTTTGCCAAACAAGTCAAATATCTCTAGCAATGAGACACACCAGAGTTGAGGACACGTGCAGGTAACCTAAGCCATTCATTCTCTTGTCAGCTCCTGTAAGTAGCTATGTCCAGTGTGTGCTTAGACAAGCCAGGCTGCTGGGGCCAGCCCAGGCAGACATGGTATTTCTGATCACACAATGGATTCATTATGAAAGATAACAAAAGCACACAGGTAGAAATTAGTCTAGTGGGAATGTCTTAGGTAGAAACCACACATTAAATCACTGTCAGAAAATTCAGCCCATCAATATCTCTCTGAATTTTTACTGGTATTTTTAGATTTGAAATTCTGAGAAAGACTGGAAAGCTATGGTCACCTAGGGGTGATCTTCCAAGGATCTGCTGTAGTGATGGAGAACCACCTCACACAGGACAGGTTATGCAAGCAGATCTGTTTTTCAGCTGCTTGCATAGTATGACACTGCTAAGTCTTGTTTCCCTTCAGCTATGGTTGCTTGCCTGGCTTTTGTGGACTCTTAGAGTTGAATCTGACTCCTTGATAAATGCAATTTTTCTAAGAAGACAGAGACTGTCTTACATATCTTCTGGACAGCTGATGGTTACTGAGTCTTAATAATGCTCTTCCTTGGGATCATGCTATGAAGGAAAGAAAAATTGCTGTGGCAACATTAATATAGTCTTGTTCTCTCTGGGGATAAAATGTGTAAATGGATCAAATGTCATCTGCTGATTTTGTGCCTGGGGAAAAAAAAAAAGAGTAATACACAGAATTTCCAAAAGCTATTATGCAAACATACACATTTGTGTTAGCAACTTTAGCAACATACTAACAACTATTACCAATAGTTCTGTGCTTCTGGATATTGTAAAAACTCTTAATCAGCCTTATGACAGTGAGATGAAGGGCATTGTCAAGGCAATGATTATGTGCTGACTTAGAAGTTAAGCCCAAAAGGGTCATCTTCCTTTATAGGAATTATGGAGTTTAAGTCCCTGGGACAGTAGTTAAGATCAACCTTGTCCTATGTGATCTGCCAGGTACACATAGAAAAAATAGTCTTTAGTGGATTTGCAACCTTGCAGAACTTTTCTTGTCCCTCTTTCTTTTTCTATAAAGTACTGGTAGATAATACCACGAATTAGGAAGTTTCATCTTCAGATACATTGAGGAATTATGTGGTACCAGATGGGGCAGAAAGAGTTGTGGTGGGTCCTGGAGGGGTGGGCTATAAAGATTTGTAATCCAAATGTCTATCAAAGAGCCAGTGCCAGCATAACTGGGGTAGTTTGATGAAAACCAGTGTTCACATGGACTCCGTGTTGTGGCACCATCATGAATTCATTCTTCTGAAATAATGGAGCAACATAGCTAAAGAGAAGATGACTGGTCTGAACCAACATTGTGGCTTCTAAGTATATTATATTCAGGAGTCTTTAAGAAATAGCTTCTAAAATTGCAAGAAACATTACTACTTCTTGGAATAAGTGGATTATTTGGAAATGTAACACATATGTATGTTGGAGTTAAAACAGTATTAGGATTATGCATTGTAGTTAATTTTCCTTCTGTACTGTTCATGAAAGAATAAAGCACAAAAAGCCAGAATAGTGATTCAGTTAGAAAACCAGTTTTGCTGTGTGAGATGTTACCAATTGCTCTGTGGATAATGACTTCAGTAGACATTTACTCTCATTTAAGTGCTTGTTGCTCTGTAAAAACCATCCATAGTAATTTTGGTCTTAATACAGTCCATCACTATTTTCATATTAACTTGACCCTTCCAAAAACATTACTTATTTGCACAACATGGAACAAAAATTTATGAACACTGAACTAGCACAGGAAGAAAAAAATATATGTTTAAGCAGTTGAGTTAAAAAGCATATGAAATCAAGGCTATTCCTTCCAGATCTGCTTGCTATCTTATGTATTTGAGGAAAACACACAACCCCTGCCTCACTGAGGAAATCTTGGATTTAAATAAAGCATGTGCTTAATTTTTCTTCATGGTAAGCAATGTTTCTACACCTTTTTCTTTATAGTGATGTGTAATATCTCTGTAGTTACTATACTATACGCTACTCACTATTTACTATACATGTACTTATGCGTACACAGGTATACACACAAAAGGCACACACAAGATTTGAGTACCAGCAGAAAGTGTTGAAATGAAAGGTATAGCACAAAGATCAGTCCAGCACTTTGCTTGCTAGTTATTTTCACAGTGTATTCTTTGATCTCAGGGTCTTAGCTCCAAAATGAATATTTAACCAAGCTAGGAACAGTGAGTGAAAGCCTGAGTTAAACAAATAGGAGTGTTGCTCGGGTTTGGGACATTAGCTTGCATGACTACTTGTAGAGCAAGGTGAAAAGTGCAACCAGTTTCTTGGACTGAACAGAGTGTGTAAACAGGCATGAAAGAGAGATTAACTCTCAGCATCAAGAAATGTTTGTGCTCTTGAAATGAATGGGTGATTTGTGACAATAAGAAAAGGGCAAATATTGAGACAAAAGGCTCCAGCCTGTGGTTTGTATTTAATCAGCTCTTAATATCAGGTAAACTTGTTACAGATACACAAATTACTAATGCACTAGGCTGTGATTTCACTGAGGTAGGAAGAAGTGTTGATGTAGATGGAGTAAATATAAGCAGCAGACTGTCTTGTAACTGATCCCTCTTTAATCATCCTCAATTGATGACAAATTGCCATTTACAGAATGCTTTGTGTGAATGTAAGCCTTTCAGATAAGAGGAACACACCAAGGGAGAGAGCTTCAGTCAAAGCACCATATCCCCACTAATTAACCAACCTAAATGAACAAATAAATGTAAAGCTACATTTACCTGGAACCTTTTCATTTTTTCCCCAGAAAGTATGGCTGATGTGATCACCTACTTGAAAGTAAAGTTTATATATGTCTGTCTTTAAACAGATGGCTATATTGCTACATGTACTGGTGTAAAATACATAAAAGATGATGTTTACAGTGGATATCTCCCTTTACAGTTCTGATTTTACTATATATGAGAAGTCTCCCTAAAAATCAAGTCAGTGCAGGGCTGCAGTAGGATTTTTTCTAGAAAGGGATCCTGTCACTGATGAAAGTAACAGGTATCTATCAAACATCAAGATTTCTGTTAGAAGTAGTGACTTTTATTAGCCAGGAAGTTTTAAAAGTTCTACCCATATATATATATATATATATATATATGCATATATATCTTGCTTTAAATACACCACCATGACTAAAATGCTGCTGCTACATGTAAGTAATCCCATAAGGCTTTCAACATACACATGTAATACTTTGGATTCAGTCTGTACAAGCATTCTTTTCTTTTGAGAGGGTGAATTGGAAAAATTAGTCCCACTGCAACAGTCTCCAAGCTCCAAACTCCAAGACTTACAAAACTCCCGTTGACCTCTTCCAGAAATTTTCCCCAGAACGCTGGAAAAATAGAGAAGGGAAGAGGAACAAAAGAAGTGAGAGTGTTTGATAACTTCAGTATAACAAATAAGGCTGGCATAAGTTTGAACCATTGGCTGGGTAGCATCATCTATGTGAGAAGTCCCTTCCAGTTTAACAGTGAGTAAAATACATAGTATACACATAGAAATTCAAGGGTTCCAACACATTCAGGGCAACAGATTGTGTGGTTTTTAGGGCAAGTTCCTGAAATATTACTGGTTGATAGAAGTTCCATGCCCTTGTTGGTTTTAAGCCAATATTGGTGTCTGCTTTGTACCAAAAAAAAAAAAAAAAAAAAAAAAAGGTCAAGGTGTTTCTTTCTCTTCTACTCAATTTGGATTACATTTAACTTAATCAGAACCAGATTGTAACCTGACCTGTATGTACATAGAGGAGTAGGGAGGATTAGAGCATATTTTTATTGCTTCATACTGGCCTCATATCATGGACAGCATGAAAAGTGAAATTCAGGTTTAACAAAGCTGCTTAGGAACAGGGCTCAAACAAGCCTAGACTTTGTACTTCACAGCTGCTGGTAGGTACCACAGGTTACATATATGCTGATAATGTCTCAGGTCCGTCTTCTGGAATTTATACTGAAAGTCTCTGTAGGTTGTATTCATCTACCTAAATTCTCTTTTTCTCTAACACAGGTGACAGAGTCTAGACACTGCATTGGGAACAAGCTCCTGGAGTCTTAGAGTCATAGAATCATTTGGGTTGGACCTTTAAAGGTCATCTAGTCCAATGCAATAATCAGGGACATCAACTAGATCAGAGCCCCATCCAACCTGGCCTTAAATGTCTCCAAGGATGGAGGATCTACCACTTCTCTAGGCAACCTGTTCCAGTGTTCTCCACCCTCACTGTAAAAATTGTGTTTCTTATATCTGGCCTAAATCTCCCCTCTTTTAGCTTAAATCCATTACTTCTTGTCCTATTGTTACAAGCCTCACTAAAAACTCTGTGCCCACCTTTCTTATAAACACCCTTTATGCACTGAAAGACTATAATAATGTCTCCCTGGAGCTTTCTCTTTTGAAAGCTGAACAACCCCAACTGTCTTAACCTGTCATCACAAAAGAAGGATCCAAGACCTTGATCATATCCATGGCCCTCCTCCAGACCTGCTCTAACAGGTCCATGTCTTGTTTTAAATGAGCATGAAGACAAGAAGTCAAAGGCCACATGAAGGAGCATGTAATGAAGTACTAGTTTTCAAATCCCTGTCTTATCTTTCTTTTTAATTTACTGGTATTTATGTAGCTACAAGTTCCAAGTTGCACTTGTTGACTGCAGCCCTCACATGATATCCATAGCTTGTGTGTTTCCATACATGAAATGCAGTTGACCAGCCCCTCAGGGAATGCTGTGTACCAGACTGACCTAACTTGACAATCTTTCATCCATTGACTAGGTCAGAAATGAAGCACAGGGCTCTGGAATAGAGAAGATGCAGCTCTTCATAGCACCTGATGAAGATCTCTGGTCAAAACAGTCTACCTCAGCACAGCACAGTACTTCAGTACGACCTTCATCAAACATAGATGTCCAATTCAAGGTATGATGAAACTCTTAAATTAAATTTAGGCATTCAGATTCACTGGTCAGGAATATGCCTCTCCTGAGTGCAATATTTGTCTGGGTCCTACAACCTGTAAAATATATATGCCACTGTACCATGACCAGCTGCTGAGGAGTAATTTGTGCAATGGGACATGGGAGGATTGGGAAGTTAATATGAAGGAAATGACAGTTTATCTGTAGATGTGGGAACCCAAAGACAAAGAGTTGCTTTGGAGGCAGGAGCAAAAATATAAATGACCCTTTCACTAAATAATTTGGGGAACTCAGTGTAAATATCTTCTTGGCAATCACTTCCCTACATTTTTATTCAGCCTTTTGGACTGATTTGAGCCAGTAGATATGCTTGCTATAAGTAAAAATGTGGGTTTATGTCATCCAAAAGAAATAAACAGCTCCTGAATCCCTGGATAAGTTCCAGGACAGTTTAATGTTTTGAATTTTTTTCATTGCTAAACTGACACAAGCCCATACAGCCCAAAAATCTGAGAATTCAAAGACATTATTGTTAAAAGGTTATAAAAGAGTATTTGCTCCTCCTTGTCTTTTATTAAAAGGAATATATTTGCATTTTTCTTCAGAATTCTGAGGAAGTATACTCTTCATCTGGTTTACTGATGAGTAACTACATTAGTTGCTTTGCTACCAGTGTAATACAAAGTGGTAGGTGCCTCCATTTCTTGACATGAATATGTATTTGATTTTGCAAAATAATTGCTCTTCCATTATTCTAGTTTGGTAAAACAAGACATAGAATCATAGCATGTATTGGGTTGGAAGGGACCTCCAAAGGTAATCTAGTCCAACCTCCCTGCAATAAGTAGGGACATCTCTAACAAGGTCAGGCTTCTCAGAGACTTATCAAGCCTGGCTTTGAATGTCTCCAGGGATGGGGCCTCCCACACCTCTCTGAGCAACCCATTCCAGTGATCTATCACCCTCATAGTAAAGAACTTTATTTCTAATATCTAACCTAAATCTACACTTTTCTAGTTTAAAGCCACTACCCCTTATCCTGTTGCTACAGACCCTTGTGAATAGACCCTCTCCTGCTTTCTTACACACCCCTTTTAGGTATTGGAAGGTGGCTATAAGGTCCCCCTGGAGCCTCCTCTTCTTCAGGCTGAACAACCCCAGATCTCTCAGCCTGTCTTCATAGGAGAGGGGATTCAGCCCTCTGATCATTTTGTAACTCTCCTCTGAACATACTCCAGCAGGTCCCTGTCCTTCATGTGTTGGGAGCTCCAGAGCTGGACACAGGACTCCAGGTGAGGTCTCACCAGGGCAGAGTGGAAGGTCAGGATCATCTCTCTTGATCTGCTGGCCACACTTCTTTTGATGCAGCCCAGGATTCAATTGGCCTTCTGGGCTGCCATTGCACACTGGGGGGGCTAATGGCCAGCTTTTCAACAGGACCAAGTGCAGGGTCCTGCACCTGAGCTGGGACAACCAGCATTACTAATAGAGAATGGGAGAGGACATGATAGAGAGCAGTCCTTTGGAAAAAGATTTGTGTGTACTAATAAATGAGAAGCTGGACATTATATTAACAAAGTATGATTCTAAATATGTTTATAACGATTCAATGAAATTTGTAAAGAAAGCATAACACATATTTCTGATAATTATGACACTGTAAAAAAAACCCACCACCCTTATCTAAGTTCATGTTTGATATTTTAACTGCATTGTTTTCTTTTTTCTTCAAGTTTCCATGAAAAAACATGTACTAATGGGCTAATCTTTTTCTGATAACATTCTTTCAGAGGTATAACAGCTCGAATTATTTTTTTTCCTCAATAATAAAGCAGAAGAAATCTTAATAAATACTTATTAAAAACCTCCACATATAGAGAACTCAGAACCTGTGTTTGTGTGGTATTTTACATTTTGCAACTGTAATATGTTGACCTATATTTAGTTTGGAATCTATTATATATATAAACCTGAGATTGTTTCCTTTAGATTTGTTCTCCAAGTAAAAAAATAGTATATTTAAGGTGATTACTATTGTAACATAAACATACTGTTTGCATTTTCTTCGAATGAATATTCTTTAATACAGATCACTTGACAATACAAAACCAAATGAGTAGATTCATCTTTCTTTAAGCACATTTTTAAGAATTGCTTTTAATTTATCTTTTACATATGAGAATGCCCTTGATTTATCTTTTATATTGTTTATTTACCCTTTTTTTTATAACTCTGAGAACAAGCCCCATCTTGTCATGTAAAAATTTACAACCTCTTTAAACTCAATTGAGAGCTTTTGGGTTCTTCTGGCCCAAAAGTGTGATGTCTGCAGTATGAATATTGTAAAAAATAAAGGAGAAAAAACAAACAAACAAAAAAAGTTCCCACTGGAACATTGAACAAATAATCATGAAAATGTTTCATTTTAAAAACTTCTAAAGCCTTTTCTTTATCGAAATGAAATCTGGGACCTAATTTGGCCTGACAGAGTCCCTTTAGTACATGGAAATTGCATGCACTAACCAGTTTTGACATCATATTTAGGATGATGGTGTTACTCTTTTGTATGTCCTTCACCTAGGTGGTAACGTTAAATGATGCCAACAAGATATTTTTATAAGTATACTAATATTACACACCCATGAAGAGTGTAAAGTTAATATACTTGCAAACAAGTTTAGAAGGATAAAAACAAGAAAGGCCCTTGCTGAGTAAAAAAAAATTAAAAAAATATATTTTCTCAAAATAGATATAGATGGTTTCACTTTGGATGCAGTTCCTTGTAGAAAATGTGTTATATTGACATAGCAGCAGCTGTACTTCATGATGGGACTGAAATAATTTTCAAAAACCCACCAGAGACAAAACAACTAAGAGTCAGTTTGTAGAAAAGAATCCAAAGTCAGGACCTCATTCAAACATATTGCTAACTGGTTTCCTGACATAGTATATTATATATATAAGTGTATTTTCTACACACTGTAAGCCAGAGTGATTTTTGTTGACACACTGGTGGGGAATTACTGTTTTGGACTGGGTCATTTTGTTTCCCCTTAGATCAAGAATGTGGCCTGTCCAGTGTCTCAAAAGCAGAGTGGATGAGCCAGAAAACACAATTGCCATGACCTGTCCCTTTATGGACAGTAGAAAAGGACTGGATAGGGAGTTTTCCAAAATGTGGACAATTCCAGCTTGGCCAAAGTGATATAAGATGAAAGATTATGCATTAAAATAGAGAAAGAACTCCAGTCTCTAGAAATTCTGATGACTTTGTTTAGTTTTTCCTGCTGGAATGACTGGATTCACAAAAAAAAAAGCAAGAGGGATTCATGAAGATTGAGTTAAACAGAAAGTCTTAGTATCTTACTAGGGCACTTCTAATTTTATTGTTCTGATTATTCCTCTTTTTCTGCCATCCCCCCGGGTGTTAACTATTTTGGGGGAATACTTCCCTGCTACTACCCATGTGTCATACTAGTGATCTTTTGCAGAAATCACAGCCCTTTTGTGGGCACAAGGACTTCCCCACATGATAAAATGGGAGTGTTAAACATGTAAGAACAGCAGTTCACCTGATGGACAAGAGGTCCAGTAGCTAAGGAAGTGGAAGACAAGGTCATGACTGTCATATGGATTCACAGACACAACTGTCTTGGGCTCTGTTTAGCAAGCCTACTTTCACAGAATTATTCTGAGAGCATAGGTCCCTAGATTTTGCCTAGTTGTCAGTGAATGGTGTCTCTATTTATTTCTGTCTGGGCAGACTCAATGTATATTTGTTTCCTCCCATCACTGTACCAACTAGATTAGAGACTATGTAGGAAGGGAATTTTTGTTTTCTGGTTTGAACAATTACATTTTCTATAAAAAACTCTGGATTCAGGTCTCCTGCCTCCTAAAATATTGCCCTGTTACTTGCTATAGATTACTATGAGAAGTGACAGTTAAGGCACTGCCATCTCTGAAGGGATAAATTAATATTTGCTTGACCAAAGAAAGAAAATATGTCCATACTAGTGAATAAAACATGCTAGAAAAGCTGCTTTGGCCTTGAGGCATGACACAGCATGACTTGTGTCCACACAACTGAACCCTCTTACTTCAGAAGCAGAATGGCTGGATCTATACTGCCTACCAGGTAATATTCTAGTACAGTACTCTGGCATCATCAAAGAAAGTGATAGAAAGTGCCCCAGACAGTTTTAATCCTGTAGACAATCATAGGACTATTCAGGAAAAAGCAGGAAAAAAACCTTCTTTTGTGCAAGAGGCTATTTGAATTATAAATCTACAAATAGAATAAACATTAATTGTTTATTAGTACTTAAACCCAATTGGGCATGCCTACAAGAATATGTATAAGCAAGAAGATAATTGAGGGATTTAATACTGGAAGCTTAGAATATGGATAATACTGAGTCCTCTATAGTAAAAACAACTCATAATTTTATTGAAAATTTCTGGTACATGATGTGAGTTTAGCTCCATCAAAAAAATGTCAGGATAAATGAATTATTTCATAGTCATTAGCACAATAGTTAATTTTCCACTTTAGTTGTGGCTTCAGCAGTGGAATTTCTTGGGAACCCTTTCCATCAGAGATTGTTTTGTGAGATTTCACAATTTCTAAGTAAATTTAAGTCTCTAGTGATGGTGTCAGGTAAAACAAACCCCACTTAGAGTTGAGCTTTGCAAGGTTCATCAAAATTAGAAAAATCTTCTAATGCTATTTTAGTAGTAATGGGCTGAAATGAGAAAATATGGAACTGTTGCTGAATGTTGCTGAATATCCATGTCCAGCAGACATGGGCAAGACTGAAGTACTCAAGAACTTCTTTGCTTCAGTCTTCACCAAGACAGTCTCCCAGGCTTCTGTGGTTACAGAAAATGCTCAGAGAGGTACAAGCAGTGGATGAGGATCAAGTAAAGGATTATGTAAGAGAACTCACCCCATGTGAGACTGTTCACATCCCCATGACAGAGACCTTGAGACCATAGAGACTGTGTCTTAAAGTGCCAGCCAATCTCATAACTCTATACTATCTCTGAAAAGTCATGGAGATTAGTGGAGGACACAAAAAACTAGAAGAAAGTAAATATGTGTATTTTTAAATAAAACAACTGAACAACTAAATGGCTAAAATATGATTTCATACTGAGCTTTAAAATAGTGGCTAATGGGTCATACTCTGTGTAGGAGGTAGTAACTAGTGGAGTACTGCAGGCTTCTTTTTGGTGCTCGTCCTGTCTAATATTTTTACTAGTGACCTAGAGGAGGTTTTGGAGTGCAGTCTCATTAAGTGTTCAGATAACACCAAACTAGTTGATGCTCTGAATCGAGAACACTGAGAGATGATGGAACCAAGCTCTTCACAGTAGCACATGGTGGGAGGATAAGCAACAAAGATAAATTGAAACGAGAGCAGTTCAGACCACGTATAATGACATACTTCTTCCTCTTGAAGACAGTGAAATATAGGACCAGGCTGCCAAGATTTGTAATGCAATCTCTGCCCTCGGAAGCTGTCGAGACCTGACTGGATAAAGAACTGGTCTAATTGCATATCTGACCCTGCTTTCATGAGGAGGTTTTACTAGAACCCTCTAGAGGTCCTTTCCCACCTAAATTATTCTAGGGTTCTATGAGCAGAATTGCAACGCAGAATTATATATTGGCTTTCATATAATTTATGAAGCAAAAGTGATGATGGCATGGGGTTTTTTTTAATAATTTCAGAATTTTGTGTGTTGTACTTCAGTTCTTATTGGTTTCTTCATCTTTCCACAGTTTTACACAGTTAGTGTAATTGATTGTATTTGTTGTCTTCATTAATGAAAACCACCCTGTCAATAAGAAAGTTAAAAGTAAAAAAAAAAAAGCATGTTATTAATCAAAGCACAGGTTCCCTCATAGATATTAACAGAGCCAAACACAGTGCATAAAAGTGAATTGACCTAACAAGAAAGAGAAACAAGAATTTCAAGAACACAGCTGGTTTATTTCCCAGTGACAAAATATACAGAGAATACAGGCCCCAAATGTCTAAGGAAAGGAAAGATGTTTTAGTAGCTTGGCTTTGGTTTGCATTGGCTGTCCTGAGTCAGTCTTCTTTGAAAGTGTTCACAAGCATAGTGGAAAAAAAAATAATTCAGTGTGGAGGGCTTTTCTTTTTTTTCCCCTGAAGTGAACTGATTGTTTCAGAATTTCCAGTTAAAACTAAGCATGGTCCCTTATTCATTGTTTCTCATAAAGAATAAAAATAACTCCACTTCTGGCCATTATCATTCCAGAAAAAAAAACAAAACCCAAAAAACAACCAACCAAACAAAACCCAGGAACTTTTCAGGCCTGATCCTTTAGCTTTGAAGTCAGTGGGAACATAACCATAGTCTTAAATACAGTGTTTTGGCTAGATGTTGTCACATAGTTGTTCATTTCTTTATTATTTTTTTATCAGTAAGATTAGTGTTTCATATTTTCTGAAAAAAAGAGATTGCTTTTGGTTTCTGGAGGCCCTTGGAGGCTGGAGGAAGGGATTTATATCTGACTCTAGAGACTACTTCCACTGAAATCTGTAGGAAACTGTGACTTGACTTCTGCAGCTTTAAGATAGATATGATATGAATTGTTTCCTGCAGTTACTAAGACTATGTCCATACCAGAAAATTAAATACACTCACAGCCACTCTCTAGCATTGCAGCTAAACATCACAGAAAGGTCTGAACCCTTTTAATTGAATCCTTGTGCCCTTGGACACTGAGCAGCCAACAGACATCCAACCTGCCTGTTAACAACAGTCTTTGGCCCCAACTGAGTCCAGAATGAGTTCAGATGACAATAACTCTCCTGGGTCAAAACCAGCCAGGTACCATCCAAACTTGTTTGCATTGTAGGCAACAAAGTGGCAGGGCGTGTTCCCTTCTGCTGTTTAATTTATTAGTGTGCACAACTTCAGGGTGCAATTCATCTACCTTAATGTAGACATCTGAGAGTTCAATGTTTAAACCTCTGCTAGTTACCCTGGCTTCCTGTTATACTCAGTGGAAGCAAATCCAGGCTACAATTCATCTGATCTGTCTTGTGTACTTAGCTCAAATAAGATGGATTGCAATCTGGGAATGGCCATTTTTTTCTTCTGACTATACAGTGAGTCTGAGGTCACCAGGTCAGACTCAGACCTCTAACTGTTAGGCACCTGAGATAAGGTGAGGCAGATATTAGCCTAACACATTCTAATAAGTTTATCAGCATATCTCTCAGATTGAGATACATTTTTAAAGACTGTCTAGATGAAATTACAAGTTTTTACTCAAGAAAAACTTACTGAGAAGTTTCCCTGTCAGGATACCTGAACTGTTCTCCACAGAACAGTCTGTGAAAGGGTAAAAAGGGAGTTTTATTTAACAATTGTCCAGAATTGTGATATTGTCTCACATGTCTCCCAGAGTATGATGTAGTATATTAGCAGCTGTGCTGCCTTCATTCTTATTCTAAGCATGGAGTAATAGTAATTTTATTCGTTTATTCTCAAGTGGAAGCAAGATTTGAGTGACTGGGAAGATCTACCCGAAGCTGTAGGATTTAATTTCTCATCTGTGTCCAGAGATCTGGGCAACTGCAGAGGAGGACTCTGCCCTCCAGTAACATAATTGAGACAGTTTGGCTTAAGTTTCACTAATAACCCCTCTTCCACTTTGACCTTCAGTCATAATAAATACCTGGGAACCATAGCTGTTGATTACATTTGCAGCTGATGCCAAGTTATATCATTTCTATTACTATTCATGCAAACAAAATATTTGTGTCTGAAAATGTCACACTGAAGCCTATGCCCTTATTTTTTGCAATGTTTTAATCCTTGTTACCTTCATTAGATATTTTTCTAATGATAATTAACTGAGAAAACATGACCTAAATAAAGTTATCAAAGGAGAGCAATTATGGGAACGTGCCATATTATTCCAATTAGGTAACTGTTCATGGTGGTTTCACTTGGTAACAGCACAAAACTACTGTTCAGCCCACTATTCCCACTGTTACATTGATAAATGATCCCAAAGCTGCCTTTCATTCGACAGGTCTGTTTTTGGACTAGTGCCAGACAAAACAAAATCAGAAGATTTATAAGTACTGCACTGGAAGGGTAAAGAGGATCTGAAGGGCAATAGCCCTGCCCTATCTTCTCAGGAAAAAAAAAAAAAAACAAAACAAAAAACACTCCTGGTGGATGAAATCCTAAGGAAAATCAGTCCTTAACCAGACATCCTTCAGGTAAGTTCTTGCAGCCACTAGTGTAGATATATCTGAAGAAAAACATAATTGATGTTCAAATTGTGATTCATGCTTTTTGCTGCAGGAGTAAAAAGAAGTCTCAGCCTTGTTGGTACAGTATTTCCCAACAGCTTTCCTTATGTATAAATCAGCTTGTGAAACACAGAATAGAAAGCAGGTATCACCATGACTCATGACAACTCTGGATGATCATAAACTGCAGGGGACCATCATTGTGCATCCCCCTGATGTATAGACAATAAACACTGAAAGAGTTATTGCTTTCCTAGAGTTCCTCTTTCTCCTTCCTCTCTAAGCAGTGTCAAAAAGTTCCTAAGGCATCCTGGGATGCATTAGGAGAAGTGTGGTCAGCAGGTCAAGGGAGGTTCTTCTCCCCCTCTATTCTGCACTGGTGAGACCTCACCTGGAATACTGTATCCAGTTTGGGGCACCCCAGTTCAACAGAGAACTACTGGAGAGAGTCCAGTTCAGGGTTACCAAGATGCTGGAGGGAGTGGAGTATCTCCCTGCTGAGGAGAGGCTGAGAGAGCTTGGGCTCTTTAGCCTGGAGAAGAGGAGACTGAGGGGGGACCTCATCAGTGTCTATCAATATGTTAAGGGTGAGTGTAG
>JANHGL010019783.1:2636-24130 GCA_024611195.1 Ceyx melanurus
TCCATCTCTGGAGACACTTAAGAGCCACCTGGATCTGTTCCTGGGTGACTTGGTCTAGGTGATCCTGCTGTGTCAGGGGGGGTTGGACTAGATGATCTTCTAGGTCCCTTCCAACCCCTAATATCTGTGAATTTGTTTTTCTGTGAAAGACGTTTTAGTCACTTATCTCACCGTTGTCCTTTCAGCATTCACTGATTGCCATTATTATGGTAACCATATGTTCCTTGGCTTTAAACAAGTGTTTAAGGAACTCTTCAGGATTCTTTATGGAAGAAGCAAAATATCTAGGCATTTGACATTTGTTTTTTGGGGGGAGTTTGGGGTTTTTTTTTGTTTTATTTGTTTTTTAAATAATACGATAAGTCTGATAAAAACCTCACCTGAAAAAGTTGCAGAGCTTTTAAATAGCATGTGACCCAACATGATTTGTTACTAAGTGCATCTATGAATTCTGAGAAATGTATAAAACAAATGGCCCTTTGGTTAAAGTACAAAAATAACCCATGAACTTATCTCACCGCTCAAGCAGAATTTAATTTCTATTAAACAACAGATGTTGACACATATGAAGACATAGTTGGAGGTTGCTAATATATAAAGAATCCTCAAGCTTTTTGTTATAATTTAACTATTTTGGTTCAATCTGAACTTCCTGGATATGTCCGTTTGGGCATCAAAGGGAAAAATGCCTCTGAGTGGCAGCTGTGTGAACTGATCACAGTACAAGTTTTCAATGCTGGGAAGAACTGAAGCAATGAGTTGCAGAAGAAAAAATAAGATTCAAGGACCTGAGAAGGTGTGTCTTGGCTCCTGAGAAGGATGAAGAAGAAACAAGCTGAGAAGGGGATGTATCAAAAGATGGTGAGAACAAAGGTTTAAAGACCAGGCACTTCTCTTTCAGCACCACACTTCCAGCAAGAAGAAATCTACAACAAATCATCTTTTCTTTTTGCCTCTACTTCCAACTCTTTTTTTTTTTTTTTTTTTTTTTTTTTTTTTTAATTTCCCAGTGTTGCTGGGGAGGGAAGAAGTTGTTGCTGTTCTGTCTAATTCAGTTTGATGTTACTTTTCTGGAGGTATTTTTATCTTGAGTTCTTCTCTGCACTCTTGTTTTCTAACTGCCCTTTCTCCTTCCCCAGCCAGCAGGACAGTGCTTGTTTCTCAGGAATCAAACATCTTATTCACTTTTTCTGGGAGTGCTTTGTTCCTTATTAAGAAAGAAGAGATGATTTAGCCCACAGGCCTGCACATGTGAGTGACTATCCTTAAAGTGCTGCACCTCAGTAGTTAGTGGTTGCCTTCAGGATACCAGGTCTCTCAAAATATTTGGCTGGTTTTGACTCCCCGAAGGAAGACTAAGACGTGAGGTATGAGCACATCACTATCTCCATATATTAAATGACCTCATTTACATTGAATAGCGGGCACTGAGACAAGCCTGGGAAGGTTTAACACCATCTGAGAGCCTCTTTTGATGTTTCAGCCTTGCCCACACAAGTTCTTGCAGGCTAATGTTTCTCATAACCCATGTGATGTGGTATGGGCCATAGACACAAAAATTAAAAGAAACTCACTTTTTTTTTTCCAGAACTGTGTTTTGGTGACATATGCTCCACTGGTCCCCAGGGTGAGCTTATCTGGGGCAGTGGCAGCTAAAAACAAGACTGATTTTGGACTGTCAAACAGCACCTATGAGAAATCTCTAAAATCAGACTACAAAAACTACCTAATGCTCACTTCAGAGAAATACAGCCTCAATTTAAAATAATGCAAAAAAACCACAACTACTTGTGATCTCTTGTGATGCTTTTCTCCCCTTTTGTAGCCCCCCACAGGAGGTAAGTAAAATGAGCAAGTTATGCCCAGCACAAGTCTCTCTCTCTCTCTCTCTCTCTCTCTCTCTCTCACACACACACACACACACACACACGCACAATCCCCTGTCCATATTTCTAAAGCTATTTCAGAGCCTTGGCCCCCTTGAAATCAACACCCCATCTATGCAGAATAGAAGAGCAATGTAACCTTGATGCACACCTTAATTTTTTTTGAGAGATTTTTCCAGATAGTGTTTGCCCTCAGAAGGGTTTGGTTTTTTTAAGAGGGAGAATCCAGCAACATTTATCTTTACTGAGCTCCATAGTTTTCTGCTTCATCTGAGAATTATGAACACACATATGCATTTTCATTCACGGAAACAGGGAGGAACTGCTTCCTGCTTCTCACTATCCTACAGCTCCATGTGTCTTTGTTACCACTAATATTAAATATATGTACCTTCATTAACTATGAGCAAGAAAAATCATAGATGCATAGGGAGTAGGAGAGAAGTTTCTCACAGAGCTCTAATGGCTAAAATGTAAATCTGCCTCCTGCTGAGATGTAAATTCAAATTCAAGAGCAGCCAATATCCTGGAAGGCATTTGGAGTCAAAGTCACTGCTGCTAATCTTATTATGTTGCTTCCTCTTTGCTGGATTGGCAGTGTCAGCACTGCAACTGTACAAGTGCCAAGAACAGGAAGAAATAATTGAGTTTTTCAGTTTGGCTCTGTTTTTGAAGTTTTATATGACTACAGATTCATGAGAAAAGACCAGAGATTTGCATATATCAAAATAATTTTTGAGACTCAATATTTATAAAGTCTCGATGTTTTTTGTATGAGACTGAAAGGAGATAACTGAAGTAGAGGCTGAGATGTGAACAATAAGAGAAATTATTTAGCCTGAGCTATTAAAACAGTATAGTATATATTAGATGTTGAAGGCAAGCTGGAAAAAGTCCAGACAAAGCAGTGGTAGTGATAAGAAATTACAACACATGTCCTGTGAGGACAGGTTGAGAGGAAAAAATATTTGTTTCGTCTAGAAGACATAGGGACATGATAACAGTTGCTTAAGTCTGGTGCCTTACTGCTCTCTTGAGATGGTGGGGGAAAGCAGAAATAAGCTAAAATTGTTACAGTAGAGATTTATATTAGATTGGGTGTTTTTTTTGGTTGTTTTTTTTTTGTTTGTTTTGTGTTTTTGGTGGGGTTTTTTTGGTGTCAGGATGGTAGAACATGGGAATGAGCTAACTACTTCATCAGAGAAACCTGGGTATATCTGGGGCACAATTCATGTAATCTATATTTTGGATTATTGCTTTAGAATAAGATGAATCACACCCTGGAAGTACACTTTTCTCCCCATGGCCTCTGAAGAAAGCCTGGAGTGACTAACTGCGATGTAGTCATCCTCATTTCATCAGATGAATCCCCATCCCAGATGTCCAGATTGGCCTGATGGTCCCAGAGCACAGGGGCTGTCTTGGCATTCTGACAAAATATAAGGATGTTATTTTTTTCCTGAAGTTTTGTCAGGATACCAGACCCTGTCTCTTCCTGTCAAGCTGTAGCCCTGAGAACAAAATCATTCCCAGCACCATAGCAAGGGAGATGTCAGGACCTCTCCTGTCCCAGTTCCTGACCCCACCACGCAGCCTGCTGCCGGATAGAGGCATTTCTACCTACCTTATATCCCTTTTAAAAACCACCATTGAGTATTTTTAGGAGGGAACCAGAGAAGTGTTATTTTATTCGATCTAGTCATGATTCATTCTTCTTCTCTGATGGGACTCCAACTAAGCTCATCAACTGAGAACCCATTTTTTTTGCAGTCATAGTTGCTAAGCAGAATTATATGAGAAAGAGAACAGAACAGAGTTGTGAAAACACAAAGGTTTACTAATAGTAAGATCTGTTAAGAAAGAGTTAGAAAACTACCTTAAGGGTATGGGAGGAATATCAGTGAAACACTTTAAAATGGATTAGGAACATGTTGGAATATAGACCATGAGTAGCACTCCCAAAAGGACCTTGAGGGCCTGGACCAGAAGTAAACTAAAAGGTCCTTTTGAAGCTTAGCAGCTACAAGTTTCAGACTGCACTGACACAAAGTATATTTCTCTGACAGATCAGTAAGAGAAAAAAGAACCCCTTTACAACAAGAATATTCAGCTGAGTAAAATTCCTGGAGATAGCTATCCACTTCTGTTCACAAGAGGGGGTTACCATCTATTCTGTAATTAAGATGACAAAACCTCATTATCTGGCTTGCTAAAATAATACATGTTGAATATTCTGAACCATGTGCAGATAAAAGTCCTGCCATCTACAAGCTTTTTATTTAAAGCTGATTCTCTTTACATATTAAAATTTGTTTGCCAAACCCATTTTCCAAAAGGGCCGTTATTATTTTTCAGAGCTCCTGGTAAAAACTGAATTAGTTTTGTCCTACTGCCCTCTGGGATTCAGCCATGCACTTGATGACCTTCAGTCTAAATCAGTACAAGTCATGGTGGGCTCTGACCTGAGTGCAGGTTAAACCAAGTTAAAAAATTTTAACCCAAGTGAAACTTTAAAAAACGTTTTATCCCAAGTTATAAAATTGTTACTGACCATTCTCCAGAGACTACTGTTTACATGGATAAGAGTAGGCACTTATCAGACTGATTTTAAAAAATGGCCCTTGTCAGTATAACTGCTCTAAGAACAACCAGAGCCATGAGTGGTTATGGGGGAGCTGGACATGGTAGGCATTTAATGCTGCTCTGTCAAAGCCAGAAGAATGCAGCTATCCAGTATAACCAAGTACACATACATGGACCAAGCATGGAGGGAAGAGGACTGAGTAGAACCACGGAGAGTATGTCAGAATCCTTTTTCTCCTTGTGGCAACACACTTGGTATCCCTGCACACTGCCAGGAGCAGCCTCCTGAGCCTCCTGAGTCCTGTGGGGAAAGCTGTCTCCAGATTCATAGAAGTTTTTTTTTGACTGAGAGTGTTGGGATGAAGTAGACACAGTACTGCTGGTTGGTAGGACTTTTTCTCAGCAACAGCAGCTGGCCCAATGAGTGGTGCTGTGTCTTTCTGGGAGCTATGAATTTGTGTGAGTGCATATTTCAACCATTCACAATGACAACAAATTCCACCCTGTAATTAATATTTAATTATTCTCAGTTCCTAACTGTTTGGGGTGCTGGGCAGCTCTGAAGAGCTCCCCCAAATCCTGCCCACTTCAGGAGATACTGAGATATGCTCTTCAGCTCCAAACAGATGGAGTAACAAGATGTAATACTATTTTTAATTGTTTTCCCAGAAACATTTCTGTGTTCTCCTTGTGAGAGTTTCTGGACTGGTGGCTCAAAAGAGCAGTGCTCCCTTGTTATTGAGAGTTCTCAGTGGAAAGATTCATGTGCTCTAAGATGCGTATGAGCTTAAGTGGTTTGGTGGATGAAAGCCACTTTGCTCAGCAGCATCCTTGTTGGATAAGATGCCAACAAAGTAGACTGAGAAGGCAGATGAAAAATCCATAAATCATGCATAGCACATTTCACCTATCCAGGATCCTGCTCAGAGCATTAAGCGTATATTTTAATTTCTCAGATGCAAAGTCATTCTGCTTTTAGCCATTTCAGAATTACAAAGGACCTTATGCTTTCAGAGAAACTCTTAGTGAGCATAAGATGTTATCGATGCACATAAAGATATATATCAGGCAGAGTTCTGGAAATATTAAGCATATTAGGCTTAAGTCAGAACTGACAAAGGGGTTATATAGAGGCAGCAAGCTTTGGCCCTGACTCATACAAATGAATGCCAGATGAGAACTGCAGTGTTTGTATTTGAAGTACAAACACTTCAGTAAAGCAGCAGCTAATGCAGTCCTGACAGATACCAGAAAAGGTCCAAAGGAAACAGTAGCAGCACTTTGTACTAAGATACATTCCCAATCATCACTTAAGTCCTGAGTTAAACTTCACATTTTATTTCCTTCAGGATGACCTTGGATTTTTAACCACACTCACTTAGCCTTTCTCAAATGTCCTGATTAATGTTATGTTCAGATAAGGGATTTTTTTGCAAAGTGGCACTCATAAGCAGAATTTTCATAGCAATTCAGTGCAACAGGAAAATCATAGGTCTTGTTAACAAAAACATTCCATCAGAGTTCTGATTCCATATTCTCATCCTTATTGTCCTAAGTCATCACCTGAGAGCCCTCACTAAAAACTTTCAAAATGTGATGCTTCTACCACCTTTGACATCCAGATAGTTTTGGAGATACTTCACAAGTGCTCGTGAATTGAGATTTTGCAAGTTACAAATAGAAAAACGTAACTGTAGTGCTTTTGTAACAGGAGAAAAGAAAGTATAAATGTGTACAGCATCACAGAAAGACATTTTGGAGTCTATTGTCAGTCTGTTTAACCAAGTCAGTCAACCAAGTGATAGAACAAGAGGAAATGGCCTTAAGATGAACTAAGATAAATTTAGATTAGATATTAGGAATATTTTTTTTTACTGAACAGGTTATCAGGCACTGGAATGCCTTGACCAGGGCAGTGGTTGAGTCCCCATCCCTGGAGGTGCTTAAGATTTGTGAAGATGTAATGCTGAGGGATATGAGCTGAAGGAGCTGGGATTGTTCAGCCTGGAGAAGAGAAGGCTCCAGGGAGACCATTTAGACACCTTCCAGTACCTGAAGGGACCTACAGGAAGGCTGGAGAGGGGCTGTTTACAAGGGCCTCCAGTGAAAGCACAAGGGGTAATGGGTTTAAATTAGAGAAGAGTAGATTTAGACTAGATATCAGGAGGAAGTTCTTGACCTTGAGGGTGGTAGAACAGTGGAATAGGCTACCCAGGGAGGTAGTCTAGGTACTCAAGGTGAGGTTGGACAAGGCTCTGAGCAGCCTGGTCTAGTTGAGGGTATCCCTGCTTACTTCAGGGGGCTGGATTAGATTACCTTTGGAAGCCCCTTCCAGCCCTAGACATTCTATGATTTGATGATTTAGTCGAGGTCTTGTCAGTGTTAGGTTAATGATTGAACTCAATGAGCTTAAAGGTCTTTTCCAATTTAGGAAATTCCATGATTCTGTAAATTGAATAACACACTAGCATTACACGAAGCTTAATTTCTTGCATTCCAAGCATAACTGAACTGAAAATCTGGGAAACTCCATCCCTTTCTTTAACCACTAAATAAATCACACCACATAATCTTTTTATGGGTTATTGTTGTTAATGTTGTAGAAGAGTTTGCATGGAAATGGGAAATGCTAATTCCTGAAAATCTGTCAAAGTAAAACTGAAGGCAAAGGCCCAAAAAAAGTAGCAGCAAACATTTAAAACAATCATAACAAGCCGAAATTCATTAATGAGATTTCTAACTGCAGATGAATGTTGGGCAGTAAAGAAGATGAAGTGGATAGGGAGCTAGCTGAAGTGTACTGTTTCCCATGCACCTATCAGTGGAACTGAAGAAAAGCTAGGGCAGGGAGTCAAGTGATTTAATTTGATGTGTGGATATCTTCAATGTAAATTTCATAAGGCTAAAGCCAGGCAGTGTCCCCAGTTCAAAATAAACTTCTGTGCTGTTTCTTCCTAATTAGCAGCTTGAACAGGAGTAATACTTTGATGAGACATTAGGTGCAAGAGTGTGCAGCAATGGCAGTAGTATATTCCCTTACATCATACATCACCTTGAGCTGGAGGAGGTGCTGGGTTGGGTAAGTGGCTAAGAAAACAAAAAGGCATAAAATAGAGTGCTTCTGTGGAAGGAATGTTTAGTCCTTCCCCATCTTTTCATCAGAGGGATACTCAACTTTCAGTCATGTTTTCGTGTATAAATGAAGCAATAAATCCTGAATGTGTCCCAGACTCTTTCAGCTTCTGTGTGTAACAAGACCAATGCACAATCAGGAGCAGGGCAATAAAAGCAGCCCTAGGATATATCTGTAACAGCTTACAGCCACCTTACACTCAGTGATCATCCCTGTTAAGGAATGGATTATCTTCAAACAATCTGAATTTTAGCAGTTCTAGATTCTCAGAATTTTTTTTCTGAAATTTCCTAGGGATGTCAAATATGAACTATGAGCTGGAAAAAGATAAACTTCCTCAAGCTAGCTCAGACCATGTGGGATTGTTTTTTTGCTATGCTTATCAAATTTATTGGTAGGGGTGGGATTGGGATGTATATGCACATAGGGAGTTTTGTCCTAGATTTCCAAAGAAAAAGAATTGCAGACAATTCTCCTTACTGCTTCTCAAGCAATATGAAGAGTGCTGGGGGCTGGTATAAATCAAAGATCAACCTTCACTGTATGCATATTTTACAGCCCACTAAACTGGGCCTTATTAAGAAATTAATGCTGCTATACCTTTCTTCTCCCTTTTCTGCCTTCCAGAAACAAAGTGATACACATTGGAAACATAATCTACAGAGACTACAAACAGAAATAAGTCTGCACACTGAAATGATAACTTTTAGAGGCTATAAAACAGCTACCACTCTTTTATGAAATTATAATATTTGGGATACCCTGAATCTAAGAAAGAATAGCCTCATAAAGCTAAATAATGATAATTATGATGCTGATGGTAAGTGCAGTGGAGAGAAAGTATCAAACCCAAAGCACTACAGATGATAAGGACATGCTGTCAATCTTATTTGGAAGGAAATGGTAAAAGATAAGTATACAGAATGAAGAATATTCTCAACATCTAACCAAAAAAAAAGGGGCACCAAGGATACCTTTGTGAATGAGACCAGTGAAAAGCAAATCATGCCCACAGGCAGGTTGCATTGTGTTTATTGACTGAGTCAAAGCCAGTGCATATTCAGCTGCTGGAGATCTGCATTAAGACATTGTGTGTACAGCTCCAGCTGTCTCCAAAGGGATCAGATCAGGGTAAGCAAAGAAATACATCTCTACTACTTAGGAAAAAAAAAAAAAAAAGAGTAACACAGAGTAAAGAAAGCAGAAGTGGATTTAGCTACCTTTAATTGTGTTTTAAGCAAGAATGATATAACTGCTTTTAGCTGCTTTAAAAAATGTGCCAATTACAAGTATGACAGCCCTTCAGAAGGAGTTAGATGCCTTTGACTAGACAGCATCTTTGAAAAAAAAAGGATGGTATTGGAATAGGATAATAAGGGAATGAGAAATCTGCCAAAATCGCAGTTGAAAAAAATAGTCTAATAAGGCTAAATTTGAGAGATATCTTGAAGTACTGAGATATGGAAAGCATCATTATCACTCATCAGTCACAAAGAGAACTATGAGTATTTAAGCTGAGCGTGAAGCACTTTTCACACATCTCAAAATAAGGTTCCCATTCCACATATTTTCAGGACGGTGGATGTTTGCATCTCCAGTGCTAGCCAATTAGTTGATAAAATATTGAAGAATGCCCTTCCATATTTAATTTTGTTGTCTGCTTATGTTTACCACTTGACAAATTAATTTTGCACAGAATTTACTTCTGGGTTTTATAGATTTTTTCCAAAGAGTAGCTGATAATAAAAATTGTGATTGTTAGTTTAGATAAAGTACTTAGTGATGTTTACTTCTTTAAATGGGAAATTGAAGATTTATCATACAAGACTATCATAATTTCTCTCTTCTAATTTCACTAATTTGGTATTTCCAAGAGATTACATCACTCTTGTTTGCTTCTGAACCTTCAAGTCTTGTGTAAAATTGCCTTGGCCCATTTTGTATTGTAGGTTCAGTTCATATAACTTTGTCAGTGTTTCTCACATTCAACAAGTAAATGGGAGCCAAAGCACAACTTCCACTGAGTACCTTTTCTGCTTGAGATTGCTGCGTATAGAAAACAAAGGAAAATAATGAAGCTCAGAGAACAACCTTATGAAGATTGTCTCTGACACTTTGACTGAGGAAATATGTTTATTTATCCTTCAGGAGATTTCACAATCTGGTGATACTTTTGAATGCAAAAATGCATTCAAAAGGTATTAATGTAGCAACAAAGATCAGGATGGGTGGTTTTTAATCTGTGTAAAACTGGTAGACTGTAACTCACATGACCCATGTCTCAGTTTGAGATTGGATTACTGCTCTGCACTCTGATTTATCCTAGCCATTAAATCAGCTAGGAAACTGTAGTTTGTATAAAATTGAAAGACTGTTTTCTTCATGGAATGCATCAATCTATTGTGGGTTGGCTCTCTGTACTCTTTCACCCTATATGAAAAACAAAACACAGATTTGGCTTTATGTTTATTTGAAGAGCAGCAAATCCATTCTGGACACTTTGGGAATCCTCAAATATGCAGCACAGTTTGAATTTGAAATCTGTTGCAAATTCAGTGCAACTGAAGCCCTTTAACTGTGATGTTAAAACATTGATTTACATGATGGGCTGAAGTTGGTTCAGAAATCATACACCCTCAGGTCAATTAGGGCAACCGATCAATACCCTTAGCACTGAACCAGAACTTTACTGTTTAGAAAAATCTCACTGGGTTTTCTCTTTCTCTATCTGGAGACACTACTTTAAAAAGTTGTCCTATATTTAACACCACAGTTCTTTGGGTTTTCCACATGGCAATCTGCTCATACAATGAAGTTTCCTGAAAGGAGGTGCTCTAAGTCCTTGGTTGAAGAACCATTATGTTCCCAAACCCTGTAAAACAAAAATTGGGCCACCAGTAATCTGTTGGAGACAAGATATAGCTTGCATGTCCAGAGTGGGGCAATCTGGGACCGCCATACTCTTCCTCATATAAGATTTATTAAGAAAGTCTGGGAAAGAGGGAGAGAGGATAAAAACCCCAACATTCTGTAACCAAGTGTATATGGTGTTTTCCCTGAATAGAGAGATCCTGGCAGTTTGTGAATGACCATGAATACTGAACATAAAACAGTTTGGTTTTAAACATGTGGGCCTTCTGCCCCTCATATGTGACAGAAATGTTACTTACAAGGGCTGACATTATTCTGGTGTTAAAGTTGCTCCTGGAACCTTAAATTCCTGGCTTAGGGGAGAGAAATGTAGAGCTAGGTGTCAGTGTTAAGGAAAACCCAGGTTGCTAAGCCTCTTCATCACCTCCCCTCCACCACTGTAATGGCACAGAGCTGAATGTCACACAGCTAATACATTGTCTAAGGCTTGTTTAATCTTGAAATTACCTTGTATGGTTGGCAACAACTATATTACAAGTAGATGTTATTAGAAGTACCTGAGTCACTAGCAGCGATGCCCTTGGGGGTGCATAGACATATGTATAGTCATTTGAAAGCAAACTGGGGGAAAGAAAACAACAACCAAACCAACAAAGACATTGTTTTTTTACATTCTTCCCCTGTCCTTGAATAAACAGTAGACAACAGCATTTTCCTCAACTGTTTAATAGTGGTTTTCACTCAAAGAGGCCCATGTAGGACTGTTCTCAGACAGCAGAGAAACTGCAATAACAATAATACAGAGTTCTGTTTACGAGCATATTGCAACTAATTCATGCCTTCCTTCCACCCTGAAGCAAGGCAGGAGTACAATTAACACCTGCATGGTGGTACAATGGGCCTTCTACCAGGTCAAGTCCAGTAATGGCAGATTGCAAGTACCCAACAGAGGCATGAATCTATGACTTTGAGTATGGTTTGTGAAGCTCTGACCTACTGAAATAGGTCTTAACTAGAAGTGACATTTTCATTTACATGCCAGGAGCCCAACTCAATAATTCTTTTGACATTAAATTGTTTACTATTAATCCATCAGTTTTATTTGCAAGGTTGGTCCCTGAGCAGGAAAATGAACACCTCAAAAACTCCAAACCAGAACATCAGAGCAAAGCAGGCACTCAACATATGGTAATCCAAGGCAGGTCTCTATTTTATGGAGTATCAATGTTGAAGTAAAACTCTTTGATCCCTTACTTCAACAGCTGCCATGGACTCAGCAGACAACAGATGCACTTACTAATTACTACTAATTGCTGCTGTCTAGACACCATTTGAAGACTAAACTACCATCCTTGTTTACAAACCAGCATATACCTGCATATTCTTCTGGTATTATTCTGGATCCCTGTGCGGTAAATTGACATTGTTGAGCTTGCAGCCAACAATGCCAATGAGAATAACGGTTTGCATCATTTTTGCAGTAACTTGGACAACTGCATAAAGTGAGCTAGAGAGCCAAACTCCCTGATGCTAACAACATTCATTTTCCTTCACCAAATCCTTACTGTGCTTTTGTTAGTTTGTATCACAGAAGCAAGTAGTTTTCTGCATTAAGCTCTCAGTCAGAGCACTGTGAATGACAAATGCTCACAAAGAAGGCTTCCAGAATGTGAAAACCTCACAGAGATTTCGTGGCACAAAATAAGTTATTCATCCTCTTCAAAAAGTGGATTATTCTGTTTTGTTTGGTTTCTTTTAAACTTATTCCATTTTAAGCAGAAATTGTCAGCACCTGTCATCCTGTTGTAAAAAAAAAACCTTTGTGATTTCTTTAATGAAAAAAACAAAAACAGGGATATTCATGAAGTTGACTATTTTTTGCCATGCCTTTCTGGACATATTTTGCAATTGCTTTGAAGTCATGAGATTATAGCCATTCAGCCTTTCCTACAGAGACGAATACATAGATGCAAGCATTAAGAAGCAACAATAACAAACAGGTTATGCAAGGCATACATAGAGTGTCTACCATCTCACGGCCCACCCCAGGTTAGTACATCTATTGTTCTGTCTCATTGTGTCTTCTCCCTTTTTACCTGCATGAAAATAAAATGTAATATTTCATGCATCAGATGGACAACATTTGAAAACATTTATTAATGGCATCTACTCAGGACTTTTCTACCTGCATCACACCGGTCTTGCACATGAAAACCTTTCTGCACAACAGAAAAGTAATGGAAATGAAAACAGAATAATGTGCTGGTACATGGAAATGAAAGAAGCAGGAAAGAATTCTTGGAATGGTAAAACATTATCAGGAAGGGGCAAGTTAATGTATTGTTCTTTACATGGATGTAGAGATTTTTTTACATCATTTGTCTTCCCTATATGATGGAAGAGCTGTCATCAAGAAATGGTACCCAGATGCCAAAGTGATTGTGAATTCCAATTAAATTGGAATTATCAAAACCTAAGTCTTTCTTTCAAGTGTTAGACTGTTGATGTTTCCATTTCTGAAGACTGCACAAAAACCTTAGATAAGGGCTAACAAGAAGATATTAAGGCCTGGAGGACAGTATGTAACATTCCTGTTTGAATACAGTTGTGAACTGACTTATCTCTCCCAAGGCTGAAAATATCTGAGTCAGCATAGATTGAAGCAAACCATACTTAGCTACCAGGCGGGCAAGCACAGATATATGCTGCTTTGAGAAATAGTGCAAAGTGAACTGATATGCTATTTCAGATAGTTTCTTAAAATCACCCAGAGGAACCAGAAGTAGCAAACTGGAATAGCCATTGACAGTCCTCTGTCAGTACCCCTCAGTCAAAATGTCCTCACTGCATGGTGTGTCTGGGTTAGTCTTGCCTTGTCTCAGCCATGGCTGGAGGCAGGAACTATGACGCAACTTACAAACAGCATGTGCATGCAAACATACACCATGTGGAGAGGGGGACCCTCTTCAGATCAAAGTGCATTTTCTTTCATATTTCCAAATCTTAGTTCACATTCCCTTAAAAACAGATAAATACCAACTAAAAAACAACAACAACAAAAACCCTCCATGGGTTCCTGTTCACATTCACACAGTCCCTCTGCCCACAGCCAGCCTCTCTCCAGGTCTCACAAGTCCCAAGATGCATCTGACTTACTCTAGTTCTTAGTGTTTTCACTGATGCCAAGTGCCTGTTCTCTTTTTTGCATATGTCTCCTTGGGAGAACTGGGATTCCCAATACACAATAATGTCCCTCCAAAGCAAAAACATTCTTCATCGGGAATTATAAGGAACAATAAAACAGAGGAAAAAAACCCCAAAACAAAACCAACAAACTAAACATGTATTTCATAGGTCACAAGCTATACTCACTCTGAAATGGTGGAGAGTAATTCTTTATGAGGGACAGAAAAATGGCATCAGACCAGCTGCATTCAGTCAGTTATACAATACTTGATCATTTACTTATGTAGAAATTTTCTTGAGTTTCACTAAAACTCAATATTTCATCATATATTGCATCAATACCATTAATTGCACTAAAAATCCTGAGTTGTCCTGACAGTCCTGGAGGCTGAAGAACCCCTGAGAGTTTGCTAACAAAAACATAGGAGGCAGGTTACAGTCTATTTGGGAGAATAAAGCATACTGGAAGACAGTGAAGAAACTTCCTAAAGTGTGAGGCTAGTAGACGAGAAGTTATATGTACTTTCTGCCTCCGTGTTAGCACTATGAACAAACTTCCCTTGACTGATGGTATTGTTTTCTGTGGAAGGGAGGGTGTGTTGAGCTCTCAGGAGGGCTTTGTTTGGGAGAACTAATAGCAAAACCAAATCAGTTCTGCAGGAGAAGAGAGCAGAAAGCAGTGCTAACGGGAAGTCCTCAAGACTGGCAAGAGAGCACTTGTCTTGAACTCATGAGTCAACAAGAAGACTTGCAGAAGCTAAATTTCCAGTCAAGCATGCAGAAGTGTTTTCTTGTGACATTCTTGGCTGAAATAACTCCGTTTTGTACAATCCACAAACCCGAAGCTGCAGCAGCCATCATAACTCAAGGCAGCTACAAGCACAGGACAGAGGGTGATTGGCCATGGCACCCCTTGCTGCACCCCACTATGATCAAACTACTGCTATAATTCACAAGAGCATCAGGGAAGACATTTCCAGTTCAAACCTGTTATTTGGAGTTCAGTTTTCAAAGTAGTTTGAGCGGCATCAGTGGTAACACTGAGGGTAGCTCAGCACAGATTCTTTCACTGAGAAATTCGTCATCACCCTTTCTCAAATGCCATGGAAATTAATGTCCATTATGCTAGCCCTTTGATTTCTAATTTTCTGCAAAAGAGAATGTCAATATCCTTGTAGGAGGTACCTGAAATTTATCTCGTTAGTTGTTGTGTTAGATTCCATCAATAACCTACCTGCTCAAAGCAGAAAATGGATGCTGAAAAGACTGGGGCTCTGCCAACAACTTTTTTCTGGACATACCCAGGGCTGTGCATACCCACTCTCTCCTCACAAAGAATACATCCCAAGGGGATATCTGCTCTTCATATCTCACAGTTTTAACACATAGAAGAGGTCTTCAGAGGTCTTTGCATCTCTCCACTGCCTTTCTTGGAAATGACACTCTTACATTAGGAGTGGTCCCCACAAACCTCCCAAGCATGCAACTATCTATTAAGTTGCCAATCATCAACAGAAACTTTTGGTTCTAATTGATTACCAAGAGCTGAACTTAATCTTTCAACACTTTCAACACTTGATTCCTGATGGAAAAACACTTTACAGTCCTATGCCATTTTCTTCTACAGCCCATGAAAACCTGCTGCAGCTTCTAAACATGATTCTGTTTCACCCAAAGGACATAAGGTCAGTTAGCTGTGCTGCTTATTACACTGATACACAGCCCCTGGCCATGCCTGCAGCTTTAAGCCAGTATGAGCAGCCAAAGCAGACTGCTGTGTGAAAGCAGGGGGCACAGCATGAAACTTTATTTTTGGCTCTCTTCATCTTGAGTGATAAGTCATCTGGTATTTCTAGTTAAGACCCTGTCCCTGGGCAGTGGAGGACAGTGTGGTGTGCTCCTCACACCCAGGTGCAGCGAGATGGTCATTCCTCTCCTCTGGGGACTGCAGGCACTTTAAGGATGAACATTACTCCTGGGACCAGCAGATGTTAGTGTTTGTGGAGGAAATTTTCTTTGGCAGAAGCAGCTTCCAAGGGAGCACAGCTAATGTTTAAGCAGTGACTTTTTACCCAGGGAAAACTGAAGTGCCTTACACTCTAAATAAGAGGAGAACAGGCTAGTGCCACATGTAGGCAACATGCGATTAGTGCCCAATTCCCATGTCTAGATACCTTCTGGTGCTGCTCTCCTGGGACAAGGGACTGCATTTTTATAGAGATTCCAGATGCATTTCTTGGTGGCTCATCATTCTGCTTGGTGGGACAAGTTTATCAGCCACCCAGTGTGTAGGGGAGGAGGGAGCCACCAGAGAGCCCCAGCTCTTGCTCCCAGGAAGCTGTTGCCCCTGGGGCAGCACAGACAGTGGGGTAATACAATCAGGCGAGGAAATGAGGGTGTCCCTGCAGACACAGGGATTTTGAACAAATGGCTCCTCAGTAGCACAGATGCAAACAGGGATGCACAAATACATTCTGTCCCAGGAGCTCACTTCATCAGTGGGAAATACCCCTCTCTTTTATTTTTATTTTGGCCCCTTGTAAGCTGCTCTGGGCACCTATGCAAAATGCAAAGTTTATACAGTCCATGGAGCACAGTGAGGAGCATAGCACATGCCCATGAAATAATATAGTTGTGGGTGTTGCTTCCACCATGATATTAGCCAGCTGGCCTAGAAGTAGCCTTATGTAGATACACATATTCAGAGAAAGCAGTAAATCAGGATGTGCTATAGCTAATCTTAGACATACAGAAATCATGAGTCATGCCCAGAATAAACCAGAGATTAGCTTTAAAATTCATAGGTTTTGAAAAGCATAATGAATGTTGTGATGTTTTTAATTTCCTGACATTCTTCAATATTTCACATACATTGTAACTGGATATCAAATAATCATATGGTTAAAAACTGATTTTAAAAAAAAACTGAATCTGGAAAGGCTTTAAATTAATCTGGCTATCTGACTTTCACCAAAAAATCACCCAAAGTTACTAATATTGAAATGGCCTCAAGCTCACCTTTAATGGAGTCAAGAACAGATTCTCTGACTTGGTGTCAGGGTAAATACTCATGTAGAAGTAACCACTTTACACTTATCAACCTGCAGTGCAACAACTTTTAATACATCAACTTGAAAACAACCTTTCTCCTTCAGACAGCTTTTAGCCCTTTATCTTAAAATGGGGCTGGGTGTTCCTGTGTTCCTGGCTTTTATGAAACACCAGCCGGGACTGTTTAACCTCCCTGTCCCAAGTCTCCTGATAGTTTAAGTGACATAAATAAAACACATGCTTTTAACTTGTGGCTCCAGCTGCTTGGTTTTTGTCAGTACTATGGCTAAATCATGGCTGAGAAAGCTGAGACTTAAATAAATATTCATATATTTACTAAGCTGCTCCTCCAGTGATGAAATCTGCACACAAGGAAAACTTGGACAATCTTTGAACTGTTGTGACACCACTACAGTGAAATGAGATACAGCCACTGCTTTTCCTGGGGCAGCCAAAAAAATAACTGCCATCTTGGCAATTTGTGGTTCAGAGTAATGGGGCTTGGGGTTTAGCCACTCCAGCCAAACCTGGACATTCTACAGTTCCCATGTTTTTGTATTTAAACAAAGTCCAACTCTCCCAGGCCCTGTGAGGAGTAACAAACCCGGTGGTCTTCATCTTCTGTTTTCTTTCAAAATCTGGGACACATTGCTTTTCACCCCCTACCACATAGACTTTCCATGTACTTGCTTTGCAGTCCTGGCTACCCCAGCTGTTGAGCCCAGAGAAACTTCTTCTACTAGTACTCCCAGGAATAGATTACATTTGTAGCCAAACTGGTAGTAATGCTGTGGTTGCATGCATATTTATGTTTGTTTTGTAAAGATTTAATCTGAGGAAAAGGGACTGCATGGAAGTATCTGCTACTTCTGGCCATGTGCAGTTGCTTTGTCTGAGGTCTCCTTATCTTCTCCTGGAATTCCCAGCTCACATGACTTTCCATTCTGAATCAATTTGATACAAGTCGAATACTCAAAAAAGGAATAGAAGTTAATTATTTTCCAAGCTTTGGAAACACTTCAGAATCTGCAAATCTTCAGAAAACAACAACAACAAAAATCTTATGTGGGACTAAAAAAAAGAAACAGCTGGTTCTCTCACTCCATTCTCCCCTCCCCGTCAGCTCGCCCTACAGGAGACAACCTCTTCATTCACATTTGGCAGAGAGAGACACAGCTAAAAGGAACCAACAGCCAGACTCCAAGCTTGTGTATTTTACAGAAGTTGCTGAGCTGAGGTTAGGAGGCACTTCTAGCAAAGGAAAAGCAGGGACACACATCATGGAGGTGTGGGAAGATTACAGCAGCCACAGTCAGAAACCTTGACCACTAGCAGATGTGCAGGTGTGCCCCTTGTTAGGTGTTCCCCTCTCCAGGGAAGAGCTTCTTACCTTGATGCCCAGAGGCTAAAAACTAAAAAAAAAATACAAACAACAAAACAAGCTAACATAAAAAAAATGCATTTAGGAGTCTTCAGAGGACTGAAAAGAGAGACTTGGTGATACATGGAGCTTTGTGGAAGGTCTGAAATAGTTGGACAAAAAAAAATCCACATTGCCAAAACACCTGAGCAAGGCATCTGAGCAGGGAGACTTGTGGCATGTGGGGCAATGGGGTGGTGAGTGGGGTGGTGTGTGGGGCAGGAGCTTGTGTCCCATCCACTGGCACTGTGAGGGTTCAAGGACTGCTTCTCAGGATGCAGCCAGGCCAATGCATCCACAAGAATCGGGGAGAACAACCAGGAACAACTACAGCTGTACTTCGAGTGAGAAATAATCCAGTGTTGCTGTATTCACTCCTTTGGCCTTGTAATTTTTAGTAAAATATTGTTTGGCAAGGAAAAAAGTTCTTCTTTGCAAGTGTGGAAAATTAATTAACTAGGCAGCAGGTAGTTTAGTTTAATTTTCATAAAAGTTTGGGTAAGACCTTGAACAAGTCTTTTATTAGTGATCCTCAAATTTGATCCTGGCCCTTGGAAACCGAGTCATGACACAGGGTTATTAAATCTGAAGATGCAATCACTGTCTGAACTTAGAGTAATCAGAGTTTCCAGATGACTACTGCATGGCTAGAATGCTCCTCTCTATGTGTATATTTTGTAATACATGGTGATGCAGCACTCTGGTACTTGAAGAAACTTTCACCATAGGAGATAATGCATTAACTTCCCCTCCCCTTTTTCTTGCTGATTTAAGTCTTCCACTTTCTTAAATAGATACAATATCTATTTAAGGGAGTTCTGCTGGCTTTCCGATGTGCTGTGAACAAAAGGAAGATATCAACCTCTTGTTTTGGTCACAGTCCACTCAGAGAACAATTTCCTCTCACCTTTAATCTGATGCATTACAATGGTGCTTTCCACTGATGCAGTTTCAAGGCTGTTTGAACCACTCCTGCAGCAGCATGGCTATTCTGTTAATGTCCATCTGTATGCTGCCCCAGGAAATGAGACAATTTAGATGGCATGGTGTGTCACCCACTAAGAGAGTAAGATCACAATAAATTTCAAACACATAAGCCATCCAAATTTTGTTCCTCTTTCTATGCAGTATTTCCTGTATTTCCATAGGTTTCTCCTTTTGACTGTGAACCACATCATGCTCTTTTTCAACAGTGTCATTCCTTTGACCTTATTGTAAAATGGAGTCCAATTCTGTGTTGTGTCATTTTCACAAACCCCATCCTAATAGCTTGCATTTAAAATATCTCAGTTTCTCTCTCCTCCTAGGTATGTGCTCACTACATAATGATTACAATATCTAGACATTTATATTGGCAGTAAAACTATTTGAAATTAGTTATATATGTTCTTTAGGTATTTCTGGACTATCACACAGATGAGGAGCAATGCATAATGTTGTTCATTGTTAGCTGGTAGGCTTTTGCCTATAAGCTGTCCAGACTGCTTGCACTTGTCAGCAACACCAAAGCTGAGTTCTCAAAGACTTATCTTTCTATAAAATGGAAAAGAGCAAATAAAATCTGGTTCACCTGTCTTTCAGGCTCAAGGATGAGCTGCCTTCTTACCTAGTGCAATGGCATCCTCAGTTTCCTTGATGTCTTTGGGTGTTATTGCAACATAAACATTAGCTAAGAATAAAGTAGGAGAATAAAAACTCAACCACAAGTAAGTTACTCCCACACACACACACACACAACAAAGAAATATCCTTGAAATGCTGTGAGAAAGACATTTTCCTACTGAAAAATGCCCCAGGAAATACGAAAATTCATCAACATTTTCACGTCTAATTAAACTCTTCTACTTTTTTTGTTGGTGTTGGGTTTTGTTGTTTTTTTGTTGTTGTTGTTGGTATGGGACTTTGATGGGTATTAAAAACATTTCAGCTTGTTAGCGTACACCAGATTAAATCAAAGGCCTTGATGACCATTTCTTAGCAAATATTTACAAATATTAAGGTGACAAATGAGGTGTTACTTAAATGAGGGCACTCTAAGAAGACTCCTCAAATCACCCAACTTTACAAAACAACAGAATGAGGATTATCTTGAATAATTTTTTCTCTTATTTCTCTTTTCTTTCTTGTGATGGATTTCTGGGACGACTAAGGGGTCTCACCAATCCCACTAACTCTAGAACCTGTTTCCCCTGTGTGCACTGGCATTCAGACACAACATTGCAGGTTTGTTCTCAGTCTGTGAGAGCTCAACGGAGTAGATAGTGAAAGCTGGGTCCAATTTGCAGAACCATGGGAGGCCTTTGGTCACTCTTGCCAGTGTCCAGGAGGGAGGTGATTGTGCTCTTGTACTCGGCACTTGTGAGATAGCGCCTTGAGTACTGTATCCAGTTTTGGTCTCCACAGCACAAGAAGGACATTGAGGAGATGGAGCAGGTGCAGAGAAGGACAACAAAGCTGGTGAAAGGGCTGGAAAGCATGGCCTATGAAGAGCAGCTGAGGGAACTGGGTTTGTTTAGTCTAGAGAAGAGGAGACTGAGAGGAGACCTTATTGCCCTCTACAACTACCTAAAAGGAGGTTGTAGTGAGGCTGGTGTTGGTCTCTTCTCTCAAATTAGTAATGATAGGATGAGGGGAAATGGTCACAAGTTGCATCAGGGGAGGTTTAGATTAGATATTAGGAAGAAATTCTTCACTGAGAAGGTAGTTAGGTGCTGGAACAGGTTGGCCAGGGAGGTGGTGGAGTCACCTTTAAACATCCCAGGAGGTGTTTAAAGAACGAGTAGATGCAGCGCTTGAGGATATGGTGCAGTGCTTAGAGAAATGCTAGGACAAAGGTTGGACTTGATGACCCCGGAGGTCCTTTCCAACCATAATGATTCTGTGATTCTCTGATTCTGCCCTGTAGGTCAGAGTGGTCCTAGATATTATTAGTCACACAAAGACACTTGTAGCAAACAAATCTCTTCATTGCCAATTGTTGTACAGTTCAGTGGAGGATTGCTGGTTTTCTTTTTATGACTAAAAAAATAAATAGGACCATTGAGAAGCAGGCAGGTGGCCCCAGAGTCCAGTTTTAAAACATGGGAATGAATCAAAAATGGTATTTATTTCTTAGAAACAAACATTAACTGCAATCACTGAGACATGGTGGACAGCTCACACGACTGGAACACTGTCATGGATGGCTATGTCATTTTTAGGAAGGATAGGCTGACAAGGCAAGGTGGTGGAGTTGCTCTATATGAGAGAGAGCAATTGGAATGTACTGAGCTCTGCCTGGGGGACAATGAGGAGAAGGTTGAAAGCTTGTGGGTAAAGATCAAAGGTGAGACTAATATGGCAGACATTGTAGTAGGTGTTTACT